>JAGXCT010035898.1:48483-100197 GCA_022495035.1 Philopotamus ludificatus | reverse complement strand
AACCCCAAATTGTGTATGGGTGCCTAATCTTCTATAGGGCGCCTTTCTATAGCGTAGTCCAGGGGTGAGCAACCTTTTTTTACAACGGGCCAGCTACATATTTAAAAATATTGTGCGGGCCGCATGTAAAAAACTTATGATAATACAAACGCTGAGTGATGAAAAAATACTGAAAACACTCATTAATATGTGGATAAAGATTATTTAACCGATCTGCCACGGCGGCTTAAAACCAACCGCGTCGTCTGAAAGGGTCTGAAAGTTTATATTATAAATTGTAAAATCCAAGCATTTCAACTCAAGGTATTGAGAAAATCTTGATCAAAATCTTAACAAAAAAAATATTCTTTTTTTGTGTGTCAACGGAACCATGCTGTTGGATACCGTGTTATAGGAGGGCTTCCTATATATTAAAGTATTACCTGAGATTCATTAGCATCATGAATTCTATGCTCTACTTTTTGTAAAAGATCTCTATTTATAAGGGAAAATAGACCCCAAGCATTTCAAGTCAAGATATTGATGAAATCTTCATCAATATCTGACGAATATTGTTGTTTTTATTTTTTTCGCAATTGAGGACAATAAAGACAATGTTTATTTATAATATTTATTTTTTAGACTTTTTTGAACTAATACAAATAATTTGTATTTGTACGTAGAATTTATCTTAATGGAAGTATTCGAAAAAATCAAAACCAGGAATCCCAAATAGACCCCATCGGCACCGCTGGGTTAATGACAATTTTGACATTGCTTCGTTGCATTAATTGGTATGTATTTGCAGATATGGACGACACGCTTTCAGTCAAAATGTAAAATCTTTGAAGGGCTGCACGAGAAAGGATGACGGGCCGCATGCGGCCCGCGGGCCACGGGTTGCTCATCCCTGGCGTAGTCCCTATCTCAGGGCTATACAAGGGTTGACTGTATAAGATACCAGTTAAAGTAAATTTATCGCCTATAACTCGCCCTATAAAAGACTAAGCACCCATACAAAATTTTGGGGTTAGTTTTTTAATTGTATTTATTAAATTTTACGAAATTAATATATCATTTTCATTCACATATTTCAAACGGCCTTGGTCTGTTTTTAGTTTTTACACGCACGTGTCGCCTAGAAAGGAGCACTATAAGAGAGACTGTTGCAAACGCTATATAGGAGGGTTGACCGTATTTCAAAATAATTTAGTACTACTTCAGTGTTACTAAGCATGAGTTTAACAATCAAAATCATTAAGTTTTTTTTTAACAAAAGTTCAAAATCAGCCTTAACACACTGACACGTGTTCGCACATATCCAGATGTTGAAGTACATGTGTTTGGAAACTGTTATGAAATGTAATAAAAAAATATCCTCTACCAAATACTACAATAATATATTCCATATTTTGTTCTATTTCTTATATGGATGTAGAATTTAATAACCGTTAACCTCTCAAAAATACAGGTTCTATATATTTGAACGTCACACGTAGCGAAAAAGGATTAAATTATTTCTTAAAAATGTCGTACGCGCAAGGACAACTAATTTCCTGCAGAAGGTCAACGCGTTTTCATTCATTGGGCTTATTTTTTCTCTCCATAATCATACCACCATAAATAAATTGTTTTGGACCTCTTCTCCCAAAAAGGTCATCACGACTTGATGCCATAACAAAATTGAAATTACACAACTGATAAAAATAATATACACATGTTGGATTTAACATATACGGCAATATGTTTTTCTTCGCATAACTCTTTTAATAATTCATATTTACATAATTTGGCCATCTGTACAATAATGATATTTTGATAAGAACGTCAAAATAATAATATCCTCGTATTTACATAAATTCATTATCTCAATTTAAACGTATACGAGATGGTCTTTCGTCGCCACTTTTTTCCATCATCAGCGTCGGCGATTGTCACAATGATTCAGCTGTATCGAGCCACCCCAGTTCTTCGGCTTCTTGCTGGATGACTGGCAGCTATAAATAGGTTATGTCGCGCGCAAGCTCTGCGTAGGTTCGGATGCTAATTCCATCGGTGCCAATTGAATGTTGGGTGTTGACCCTTCAGCAGCCTTGCTATCCTTTTTAGATTGATCTAATTTACGAACAGACGCCAGTAGGCAGAACTCAACAATTGGAACAAATTGGAAATGGCGTGTATCCGTTCAAATCTGCCTCCGCAGATGCAGCGTTTCTAATGGATTCCATGTACATTCGGGTGTACGTAGGTGCCACGTCTTCGATCTTATCGCAGCTTTTAAACATCTCGCGGCCGTATTCATTTTCTTCGATGCAATCTATCTGGTATTGTGCAACGAATTCTTGATTTTAATTGACGATCGTTACTGCGATTTGCTTGCTATATTTAATTCGTCGGAAATATCTCGCGGTCTGTCTACTCCTGGTATTCAATGTCCACATTGTTTTCGTATGTGGGATCGTGTGATTGACCCTGTCGAATTTTTCTTCGGCCAGTAATCGTCTCCAAATGACCGGTCCATCACATCGGAATTCGTGATTGCAAATAGATTGAACAAAATTGAATATCGCCACAAGATGCGTATGTTGATCCGCCGAGTGTACTTATTAAAATTTAAAAACATCGACCACAGCCTCCTCGGATTCGTGTTTGCTTCTTTTTTAACTTAAGAAAATAATTGCGCGGTTTTGGCATTGCTCACACAGGTATTCATTGAGTCATTATGGAATAATTGAGTTGTGACTGCGGGGCGAATGCTCTTTTTTTGTTTCAAATGTCCAAAATTACTTCTTTGACGACGAGCACCTTGCATTTTTGCGGAATTCTGATAGTGCCATCTGTCTTCCTTGATTGGCGAAAGGTGATTTATCCCCGCGTTGCAAAACTCCACCTGTCTTAACAGATGTACGTGAAATTATGCAAATTGTGCACGCGCGCTTTAATTTCATAATTAATGGTATTTTTTTCAGATGTACGGATAGTTTAGTAATAAACTAATTTGTAAATTACCTTGACTCTTATTAAAATTATCTATGCAAAGATTTTTTCTTTAAATAATTGGATTTACCGTGGATTATCTCATGATTATATTTTTAAATATAATCATGGATATACATTATATAATTATGCAAGAACATTTGTTGTAGTTAACCGTGACTCTGTTCAGATAGTACTTGGATAGGTAACCTTTCGGATAATAGTTTTTACGTACAATTTACGTAAAACCTATTTGAATTTTTTTTTCTTCGTAAATAATAGTAAAGCAAGTAATATCATCATTCACTCCTTTTGAAAATTTCTCAAATCGTTCAGAATCAGGGTCTTACTCCCCGAGATCAGCTAAGCTATTTCGGATCACATTTAAATAATCACCCATCTTCATAGTTTCAAATTTCATTGGCTGTTCATTTAATTTCTCTTCTTCTAAAAAAATATTCTCTCGTCCTCAAGTAACAACAACAATACGTCGTTGTTTATTTTATCTAAATGGCCGTTAATTAAACTCTCTTCTCGATATTATCTTCCTCTAGATTTAAATTTTCATCTTTGGAACTAAAAATTGAGCCTTTGAAAAAAATGATGACAAAACTAGTTTTTCAGTCCGGTAATTTCGCGCGAATTTTTACCAATGTTTTCGTAAAAATCGGAATATTGTACGATATTCAATATGTGAGTCACCATCTAGCAGTCAAAAGATAAATGAATGTCACGCTAATGGTATTTTTTTTTTAATAGCATATTTGCCTTGTATTTTTCACGCGTAAACGCGTGAACGGACTGAAATCCCGGAGTTCGCTAGCCCGCGAAAACACGTGCACAGACTGTAATGTGTAATAAAGAGTTATCCAAGCTCTTTGGTTAAATTTTCCAATTACAGGTTGTGGATAAGGCTCTTGGGGCTTCACTGTAATATATTAGAAGTGTTTTGACTTTTTAATATCCAGCAGCATATCCTCCAAGTAAAAGTGTTGGCAAAGATTTTTCTTGTTGGTATAAATATGATCGATCTGGCATTCTTTTCCAATATAAACCACATCAATAATATTTTGTCTTATTTAATTATTTCTAGTACTTTTTATAGAATATGTAATATATGTAACTCCCCCTATCTACACTGACAGCTTCACCAGCTGTGATAAAAATGAGTTAATAAAAACATAAAATACGCATAAGATATGGTCGTAAATTGTTGTTGTTATGACATTAGGATTTTATCTGCGAAAATTTATTTTTTTGCGAGTTGGGTTCGTCAGTACTCCACCCCACCGCACTGTCGATCAGCGTCACTCAGAATTCCTCGGAAGGTCACTCATCCGAATAATATTTGTGCTCAGTAACGATCAACAATGATAACATGAATGTTTTACTCTGATATAAAGTGATGAATGAAAACCCATTGCATTGACTAAAAAAATTGTTAAAAATTACATAAAAAATGGTCACCCCAACACAAATTCGTTGCACTATGTAATTTTAATTACAATTTCCTGGCGCGGTAGTGATAACATTTATAACGAGGGGTGAGTGTGACACACACTATGGGATATTCCTTTTTTTTCATCTAAACGTGGATATGGTGAATCAGACATCCCCTAGTTTCAAGGTGTGGCACTGTGTATCACCTCGTTTTGTTTGCCATGATCGTATATTGTATTTTCCAATGCATTAAGATCGAAGATTCTCAAAATATGCTTGCATATTTTCACAACAAAAAAATTACGTGTAATACAAATCAAATTTTGCTCGTTATTTTTAACGGAAATTTTTGCCACGCCTTTGTATGTTGGCCACACTGTACCGTGGAGTCACGCTACTATGTATTCGATTTATTTCATGAAGACGATCGCATGTGTCGCACCGCCGCCTGAGGACAAGACCACGAATGACACATAATCACCATGAATAAAATGATAATAATGTAATTACATTTTTGGAAAAAAAATGTAATCATAATTTAAGTACACGCCGCAACAATTGTAGCAATATTTATTCTGCGCAAAAGAATATATATTTGAACCGCAATGTTTGTTCAGGCAGTTTGCCGTTATAATATCGATTCATAGCGGGGGGTTGCCGTATCGATTCCTATTTACTCGATACACAATTGCATAGCGCGGGAAATTTTCAAAATGAAGCAAATATTGACGCGTCCCTTATTTATATTGTGCACATTCAATGCTCGCTTTTATCCGAGCGTCGTTAAAGAGACGCTAATTAAAGTGCCACAGCGGTAAACAGTCCAAAGAAAAGTATATTCTGCCAAAAGGGGGGATAATTGTGCGAATTTGCACCTGGCCTGTTGCATCGGCAGTTGCCCGCGTTGCACTCAATGCGTGAATGATATCAAGACGGATGTTGTGAGAATTTCAAATAAGGCCTAATTAAAAAATATATACTTATTACGTGTTAACACTGGCGGACGATGATTTTATGTACCCGCACATTAATTTATTTAAATTTAATATGGTAATGTAATGCGGGACCATGCTACAAGGTTTGCCATGTCTTTGTTATATAATCGGACTTCTGAAATGATTAAATTAGAATATCCATTTAATACCGTATCTTCATTTTAATAATATATCATTTTTCTACAACGTGTCTACAGATTTTTCAATTATACTCATCGAAGAATATTGTATTCGACATACGTAGGCAATATAATGTCTAAAAAATACTTTTCGTCATTGATGCCTTGTGACAGATGAGCGCGACGATAGAAATCCTTCATTAAAAGGATCCTTCTCCGCTTTTCATTAGTTTCGGCTATACGAAGAGCTGAAGCTGAGCCGAAGATCCGTTCCGATCGTATTAGGCTTTTTCCTTGTCATCCTTTGCCCTCTACATCTCCACGACAACCATTAGCTGCCCCGGATTATCTTATTCCCTTATTGTCACGTGTCAAGAGAATCATAGAATTCTCATCAAGGAAATTGTAGACTGTGTATGACTAACTTACTAAAAGTAAACATGATTCGAAGTTTAAAGTATCGCCTTCCGCAGACTATTATTGAGAGATAAGTGAAAAGAAAACGGTAGTTGGAAAGAAAGAAGCTGTCGTGACTTCGCAACATTCACAACTTGACCCAATTGGGAGGTCCAGAACTCTTCTAGCTCACGGGAAAGATAAAGGCACAAGTAGGAAGGAAAAAAAATGACCGAAAACGGATAAGGCACATCAAGAAGAAGAAAAACTATTTAAGAATGAACTAATCAGGTCTTTTTGGACGTCCTTGAGAAACATTTCACTTCTTGAATTTTTTTTAACAGATCCGTCACGACGGCTCGAAACCAACCGCGTCGTCCGAAAGGGGTCTATTTATAATGGAAAATAAACCCCAAGTATTTCAAGATAGATATTTTTATAAATAGTTATTCAAGTTATGCTTCATGACTGCCAAATTCTCGCGGCACGTGTCACTAGTATACATATCACTCACACTTGACACATCGTACCGGCTGTGAGGTAAAAAAAAAACAACGCGCCCATGGCTACGGAAGCGAATATTGTTGTTTTTATTTTTTTTTTTCGAATTGTGGACAATAAAGGTCAATGATTATTTATAATATTTATTCTTTAGACCTTTTAGGATTTATATTAAAAGCATTATTCTACAAAAACTTAAGGTCCCCAATAAACCCATCGGCACAGCTAAAGACGTTCAATAATTCTTTGATTATTTCCCTAAACTGGACGTTTTTTAAGACTTCGATCTTCCCAATTGACCATACCCATAATCAACGGCTTCAAAAATAAGCCTCCAAAATTTGAGAAAATCATTTTCAGGGTCAATCATTATCGAAGGGTAGTGACAGTTACCTGTTTTGAAGAATGTCATTATTCTTTCTTTGTTGTATAGAATCCACTTCTCACCTCCAGTGATATTTTTTCTAAGAAATGGCTCCGTTTTTGTCCGACAATAGGACATCACAGTTATTATTGCTCGAGGGATGCGCTGGTGAAAAGTTCGTGCGAACAAATTTTTTTTTTTGTTGTTGAAAAATTCCTTCCAAAATAAAAAAATTTTACGTAATGAACAGCCAATTCTATGATGATTATGTAATGAAGGTTCAGTCCGCCGTCGACTTCTAAGCACTCAATTTCTAATTTTTGTGGCCTTCGTATTTTGATGGCTAATTTTCATTCGATTTCACGATGCTTCCAGTTCGTCTCGCTAGCGTATGCAATGAATAAGCAGATGTCACACCGGCGTGACTATAATAATTAAAGGGTTAAGCACTCACCGGAAATTATTTTTAATTTTTCTATATTATATTTAAATAATAAATTGACGAAATCTGTATTTATATATGTGGTTGAGCATTGAAACATTGCGTGTCATTCATTGGTCCTGTGTGAGTTGCGAAATCCAATCTCGCAAAAAATCGTGATATTATCAAAAAATATAAAAATGAGTCATAGCATTTTTTTTCGTTTCCCATATTATTGTTAATGTCCCAAAATATTCCCAGCGTTGATTTTACTGTACGCCATGTAATAGTTTGTTGCCAGCGCACGTTTCCCCCAGAGCTTCCATTAATGTGGGTGGACACCATTAATATTCCTTTCATAATATTAACAATGTCTATCAATTTTTATTTCCCTTTGTACATTTACGACCCCTTTATATTTTCCGTGGAGTATCAGGGGAGGCGATCGTCACAAGGGGAAGAATCGCGTGACGACTCCGCCATTAACATATTGAATGATGGTTCGGCAGGATTACCCGTAAATTAGCCAAATATTCAATTAAATTAACATAAATAAATAATTATAAACCTTTTCACATATTTTTCCATATTTTTGTCCGCAGGCCCACGTTGTATCTGCATTCGAACAGAGTCTATCAAATATGACGCAAAGATTGCAACAGCTCACAGCCACTGCAGAAAGAAAGGTACAAATAATTCATTTGTTTTTATAAATAAAAATTCAAAAAATACCTTTCAATCAATAAAATGTATTATGTTAATTTATAGGATTCTGAGTTGACTCAACTCCGACAAACGATTGAACTTCTTAGAAAACAATCTATACAGGCCGGGCTTACGAGCGCTCATATGACCTCAATGGGAATAAAACAGGATAGTGTTACAGATACACCTAAACAGGTTATTAATCTTTATTTTGTATTATCAATATAGAACAAATACGTTATTTAAACCTGTTTATTAATATGAATCTTTTATTATATCAGAATTCTATTAAACAAACAAATACGACGACGCCAACGACAAACGGAGGTACTAACATGACTCGGCATCACTCTACGGATAGTGTCAGCAGTCTGAATAGCTTAAGCAGTGGATGTTCTTCAGCTCAAGATAAAAAACAAAAGAAAAAAGGATGGGTATGATATTATTATTATTAAATTATTGTTTAAAATTATGCAATATCTATATTGATTTAAAAATTATTTCAATAGCTTCGCTCGTCGTTCACCAAAGCGTTTTCTAGAAATGCTAAGATATCGAAAACAGCTAAACACTCGTCTCTTAGTCATTTATCATCGTCGTCACAAGAACATAGTTCAATCGGTGGCGATCACCATACGATTCGAGAAGGATCTAACGAAAATAGCCTCGAAAATTCACATGAAATATTAGCCGATTTAGCAGCAAAGGGAGAAAAAATAGACGACCTTTCGAAAACCAATTCTAACTCCGACCCCGCTGACGGTAAACTGATTTCGCATTTTGATCTTAATTAATTAATATCATTTTAAATTGGCAATTATTTTATAGATAAATGTGATCCTGAATTAGTGGACGAACTGAAAAAACAATTACGCGAGAAAGATCTCGTCTTGACGGATATTCGATTGGAGGCGTTGAGCTCGGCACATCAATTGGAAAGCTTGAAAGATACTGTGATAAAAATGAGGGTACGTATCCGTATTATCATTCGATCTATATTATCTATTATTATATTTCCGTTTAATTATTACAGAACGAGATGCTAAATTTAAAACAAAATAACGAAAGGCTACAACGGCTCGTGAGACCGCGATCGTTGGCCGGAAGTCATGCGTCGTTATCGGGCGCGACTCCTCCAGGACCCGCTCCGTCGGGAAACACTCCGATAGGATCCGGCTCAAATGACGACGGTCGAAGATTCAGTGCCGCCGACGCTCAACGATCGAATAACGACGGCCACGGACTAGATCATCACAATCAACAGCTAGAATTGGACTTCAAATGCATCACGTCTACACCGACGATGGAATACGGCTCAAAAATGCAATCGCCGATTGATAGAGCAGCTACTGATATTTATAGAGCTTCCCAAGATTTGAGTCTGTCCGCTTTAGAAGACAACGATTTGATGAATGGATCGCCCGGTATTGACGACGATCCTTTACTCACTGGCGGTAGATTGAGCGGAGTCGATTGCGATATATCGTCCGTGCTTCCACCGCCAAAATGCCGTGAGCTCGCAATGGGAGAAACTTATCCCGATTTAGGTAATTATATCATTTTTATATGTAATTAACACGGTAAACCGGAAAGTAATGACAATTTTAATTAAAATAAAATGGAAAAAATAAATCGAAACTATAATGCCAAATTTTACCTGTTTACTCGACAGCAGTTATTGACAAACTGCTGAATAAATCCTGAACAAAAATATTTTCATTATTTTTCGGTTTACCTTATATCTACGTTTGCATCTGAACACACTTTACATTTATATATATATATTATTATTACAGGTTTAACTGAAAACAGCGTAGATGTAGTCGATGGAAAGAAGATTGCCATAGCTGTATATCTCGGACAGCCCGAATCATTCTCGCACTATTTCGAAGAAATATGCGAATCTCTCAATAATAGCGAAAACCATTATTATTCCAATAGGTCTTCTGTAGCGTTTTCGTCTCATCCGCACGATTTATCGGATGCGCCTTCTTCGCCCAGAAACAATCATATGTTGAATAATTCGAGTCCCGATCGTGAAACAAACGAATTCCAAACCACCAAATCAAATACAAATAGTCTGAAGAGTAACAAATCGGCGCATAGTAATGCGTTTAAAAATAATTACAACGGAGCGGATCCGACTGTGAATTGCAACGAGTTTGTTATCGCCTATACGTACATATCCGGCAAGACTACGTGGCAGAATTTGGATTACACCGTCAGAAAGACGTTCAAAGACTACTTGTCTAGAATTGATCCCGGTACGAATTTGGGATTGAACACCGATTCGATTACTTCGTACCACCTCGGAGAGGCTACGAGGGGTCCGGAAATTGGTTTTCCCGAGCTTTTACCGTGCGGTTACATCATCGGCACTGTAAGAACGCTGTACATCTGTCTCCAAGGAGTCGGCAGCCTGGCTTTCGATAGCTTGATACCCAAAAATATCGTCTATCGGTATGCATATTAACATAGATCGGCACGAAGTATTATATTTATTTATTTCTATTAATTATTTTTTATTATAGGTACGTATCTCTGCTGAGTGAACATAGACGCGTTATTTTATGTGGACCGAGTGGCACGGGAAAATCATATTTAGCCGCTCGGCTCGCCGAATTTCATGTATCTCGCACTGCGGCTCATATAAATCCGGCAGAAGCAATAGCCACATTCAAGTTAGTATTTATTTTGAAATTTTTCGCCATAATAATTTATTCGCTGACATAAATAAAATATATACGGTGTTATTTCAGTGTCGAGCATAAATCATCTAAAGAGTTGAGACAATATTTAAGCAATATGGTGGAACAATGCGGCGGAGATGCGGCGTTACCATCGGTACTCATATTAGATAATTTACATCATGCCAGTGCTCTTACAGATGTATTTAGCGGGTTATTGGGGGCGAGACGTACTAATCTGCCTTGTATTATAGGTATGTATAGATAATTTAAGCTATTTTAATTAAAACACTATATAATAGAGATTCTTAAACGTTTATTATTTATTTTTTAGGAACAATGTCCCAAGCTACGTGCAATACTACGAATTTACAACTTCATCATAATTTTAGATGGCTTCTTACCGCTAATCATATGGAGCCTGTAAAAGGATTTTTGGCTCGGTAATTAATTTATATCAACCGTTTAATCGACTGTTGATTTCGAAGGTTATAACAATAATTGGGATTTATTTTCAGATATCTCCGTCGGAAGCAGCTTATGGGAGAATTGAGTGGAGTGCCACGTTGTCCTCGTATTGGCACGATTTTAGAATGGCTGCCTGCCGTTTGGCAACACGTCAATAGTTTCCTAGAAGCACATAGTTCAAGCGATGTGACTGTCGGTCCTCGATTATTCTTGGGATGTCCACTTGATATGAACGCTAGTCAGGTAATTTTTATTTTACATTTTTTACATTGAAGTTTACTTTCTAAACCAAGTGGTTCCAAATAGATCCTCAGATTCTCCAGATCTTTCTGGATAATACCAACCCATCACGTTCAAAAGTTCGCAATCTGTAAAATCAGATCCTGATCCGTAAAGTCAGACCTTATCTTCTAGCTTCTTCATGTCATATGTATGTATTCCATTTCTCTAGGTTTTCCCGTTCTCTAATACAATCTCCGATTTATTCATATTGACGTTGCGAAAACAATATCATCTCTTGAAATTAGTGTCAAACAGCGAATTTAAAAGAACAGGAATGAGACCCCGAAACTTAACCGTATGTTCCTCTATCATCCCACACGTTGTACATACAATTGTTAAAGCCTTATATATTTCTTCATTAACCCTTTAAACACTATTTACTAATCTCCGGTGGCCCTGGAGTATTTAGCACTTAAGAGGCCCCAGGCGCTATTCATTTTTGAGGCCCCTCAAAACATTTTCACTACAGCCTATAATATGCATTCTATGTAAACGTTTTTTACTTTTTTTATTAGCTTCTCGATGATCGATGTTAGCGATCTCGACGTTACAAATTTTTATTATTTTTAGAAAAATTCAGGGGACCCCTGAAGGGCTATATACCGAGGGCCCCGATGCCTTGCATTGTTCTGCCTTAAAATAGCTACACGCCTGAATCCATGGATTATGGTCTTCTGATCAATCAGTGCATGTGGTTCTAAATATGACCATTAGACAAACCACCTTAAAAAACATGCCATAGCTGGCGTTATTCATTTGTCAATTTATTTTAGAGAATAGTTTTGAGGCCCCTAATGGGAAATCCGCCACAATCTCGTGCTGTATATTACCAAATTATTTTTGCGTTGAAGTGAACTATTTATACCTAGGATGCATAGACTTTTTAAAACCCGGAACACACACAGTCGCTCTGGCTAGGCCGGGCTGCCAAAAAAATTAAGATAAAGATTTGACAACATTTAAAAATTGCCGTACTGCAAAATTTTTATCTCCTCTTAAGAAAATGATGAAAAAATTTGAATTCAGATATGTTCTTCCATCTTAATTAAAAAAATGAAATAGATTCGTTTTATTTTTGTAATAATAAATCAAACAAAAGAACAATAGAAGTGTTAAAAATTGGCAACCGTGACCTGAGGCCCCTCACAAACACAGACCGCACACGCACACAAGCGCACAACGTCAGGCCCCAGAGCTGTTCTCTAAAATAATAAAATAAATAAAAATCCAGACAAACGTTAAATATAATCGAAACAGGACAAGGACAAGGACAGGTATAATTAGTCCGGAGTAGTATTGTGGCGGGAATCGGCTGAAGGTACTCCCAGCATTTGCCTTTGGATGGCTAGGGAGCCGGGTCAACCTAACCCAGAATAGAACGCTTTTTCTAAATCAATTTGCCTCTGATGAATACCACGTATATTTATTATTTTATTTCAGGTTTGGTTTTCGACTGTATGGAACCAGTCTGTTGTTCCGTACTTGATAGAAGCCGCTCGAGAAGGAGTAGCTCTATACGGAAGGCGTGGAGCGTGGTCCGATCCCGTCAAACATGTTAGAGACACATATCCTTGGCCGGATCAACAACCAGCTGAGGTAATATTCTAAATCATCGTCGCTATATCATCTATTGTATCGATATATATTAATTAATATTGTTTTTAGGCTCTACGCGGTATTACGTTAGAAGACATCGGTCTAGATGGAAATACGAGCGATACAACAACGAGCAACAATCAAGATCCTTTGGTGCGTATTAATTTATATCGTTATTTGTGATTTTTGAGCGATTTTAATTATATAATTTTTACAGTTGAATATGTTGATGAGGCTCAGAGAAGCGGCGAATTACAACGGAAATCACAGCCAAGACTCGGACAACGCCAGTCTCGATTCAAACATGACGCACGACAGCTCCGTCGGCAACGAATTATAAATCAATCGCTTACGACGCGGCCGATATTTTCGCATTAGACTCGACGATATGTACAAATTATTGTTAGGATTAGAATCTATACGCATATTACTTTTATACAAGGTATCTATCGTACAGCTTATTATAAACGGATTTTCGTCAGCATTACGGAGTACAAACTTTTGATATTAATCGATAATTTTCGCACAAATTACGTGTATTAGCTTTTTCATACTGATTACTGTGATGTATATTTCAATATATACTGGAATTAAACAATATTAAGCTATATTCTAAAGTATTTATAACGATGCAAATGCTTTTGTAAAAATGTCCTCCAGCTATTTTCTCGACTCTTTACATACAATAATAAATTATGTAAAATATATAACCGTATTGTGATAATTCAACTGGTTAAGCATGTGTATATACACGATGTAATTAACATATTTTGAGCATTTTAAATTGCGATTAACGAATACATCATCCGCTATGTGCACGTCATTATACGGACAGTTAAAAAATTTACATTTTTTAATTACGCACATGGTGTGTATTGAAATTCTCTTATATTTGCTTTAGATCAAATATAAAGTGAGTTTCGCATGTGTTCTCCTTCAGCAATATTTTCCTATTCTTTCGACCGCTTTAAAAATTTTAACGTTATTATAAATCAAATGCTAACGTTGCATAAAAGACTTGTGTGTGCGTATTTTTTTAATAATTATATGTCTGAAAATGCATGTGTATTTTATAATATTATTACCGATGCTTAATAAAATTAAAATAATGATCCGTTCAACTCAATGGCCAACTGTACTATGTGCGTAAATGTAAATTTTCCGGCTCGTAAAAATGCATATGTATTTGGATACATTCTAGCGAATGTTAAGTGTAAATCTACATAAATAAGAAATAAAAACTATATATAGCTTTTCTACTTTTGTACTCGCACATCTTGTTATAAATATCAATTATCGACTGTAATGTATGCATGAACTACGTAACATGTTTGCGAACAAATGTGTTATCTATTTGTAAGTTTAGTGGGTATCAAACATTGTGTGTCAAAAATCTTTAATATATTTATATACATTTTTTAAATTTGTCAAATGAAAATTGTTTATATTTTACTTGATTGATTTAAAAAACAATACCATTGTAACATAATTAAATGGTGTATAATACTTTTTAAATGTAAATATTTATTTATTATTATTAAAAAAAATGTATTGTTTGAATTATTAATACGGTTAGAATTGTATATCTTCCCAATTTATAGTTATTTAAATTATTTGAAATTTTTTAAGTGTTTTATTTTAATTTTTGCAATTTTGTCAACTACTTTATTTATAAAAAAAATCAATATCCTATCGATTGAAATATATATGTTATTTATTATTATTTAATTTTTGATAGAAATTGTACTATACTTGTGTTTATTTCATTATATAGTAAAAACCAAAGATTTTAATTACAAACGCATCCTATATAGAAAGCATTCCACAAAACAAAATGGTAATAATATAGGAATAGTTATTGGAAAAAATATTACATGAAATCTGATTATTGTTTTACTATGAATTTGAATGATTAAATAAAGCTGCCATAATTTTTTGTAATCTAAGAAAATTATATTGATATTATAAACAATTTATCTAATGGACTATTATTTATTCACCTCGGTTATTAACGATTGGAGATAAACAAAAAAGAAGAAATTTAATCTTTTAATACTTTTATATTTTTATTGAAATATCGAATACGATGCACGAGAGTAAATTGATTTAACAAACATAGATTTAGAGAAAGCACCTCATTTTTTTTAGAAGCTGAAACAATTCTGGATTCAGTTTCTTTCTTTTAACCAACGTTTACCTTTCACTTTTCTTTCCATGATGGTCTGCAGAAGTTGATACTTTGATCCACGGATGGTGTGTCTGAACTACTCTATTTTACACATTTTTTACGGTGTTTATAAGTGCTCGCTACTTGTGAATAAGTTGAAGGACAGTTGTATTCTTAACATATTCCGTCCATGGAATCTTCAATATCTTCACATTTTAAAAGCTTCCGAGATGCGAGAAGTATAAGATTTTAAGAACATTTGATTATTTCTTTTATTAAAATTTTAAAAAAGTTAGATCCGACCTGGAAAGTCTATGTCAAGCATTTATGCCGAGAAGAAATCTTTTTTCAACGGAAATTAAAAATAGAAAAGTTAAAAATATTTAATAAATAGTCAGCAATATGTCAGACAGATATAAATAAAAAAAATATAAACAAAACGGTGATATTTATCTTCAAATACATCTACATAATCGACCAAGTGGTTGAGCAGAGTAATAGCTCTGGTTACTGGAGAGTTTCTGAGAGCACCCTGTCCTCACATTTGGTGGAAGAAAAAGTGCAAGACGAGCTCGTGCAAACGAGCTCACGATGGTAGTGAGGTGGTGACCATAAGGGCAACTCGCACAGTACAATGGGGTTATGTACTGGGCCAATAACCAACAGCTTGAACAAGTATTTTGCCAAGTAAATCGACCTTCTTTTCTCGAGGGTTACATACCCCAGGCAGCCCTGTCTGTACCCATGCGCTGGGGTATAAACTTGAGTAGAATCCAAACTCCCCCATGTAGAGATATCTAAGAAATTTCTTCTGTATCTTCCCTGGTGCGGCATTGCTTCCATCCGAACGAGTTTCCTCGTTGCCGCTACGGCCTGAGAACTAAAGGACGGAGCGAGTTTGTAGGAAGCGGTAATGTGATGGGAAACATACATTCCAATAGCGCAATCCAAGCCGAAAGAAAAACTAAAAAAATTGTAAGTATAATATTTATTCAACCTCCTCTTCCTCCTCCTCTGACAAACTCTCCTCCACAACTACTTGTGAAACTCAATGCAGCCCCACAATCTTTTCGGTGATCAGCTCTTGGCTGTGCGCTTCAACAAGCTCATCAATATCATTGTTGTCTATTTTTATTTTCTTATGGGTCTTTTTGTTTGGCTTGTTCTTTACGGACATTTATGTAAGAGTTAATGAATCAAACTCTAGTAAAATTTTACTAAAAAATCATTAATAATATGTCTGAATACTAGTTAGGAAGAATGTATGATCTTTTCCTCTCCTCATTACAACCGTTATGCTAAACATCGCTCATCGAGTCATTTTTTCAACGTTTGTTTGCATCCAACGGGTTAAGTATCAGTGTTGCCTAGGTGATGAATGGAGACCAATTAACGGTAGGATTTTTATTGGTATAGTCAGTCTGAGATTGCTAGTCGTTATATTTATCAGACATTATTGCTGCCCTTTTCGTCTCTCCGGTATGTTAAAGCATTATCTACATATATGAAATAAAACAACGTAATTTTAGATTGATTTGATCATTTATTTTATCGACTTATTTTTAAAAAAATGACAATTTTGTACAGCAGTTATGAAAAATGGGAAAGCATGATCACAGACGGATTCACAATTTAAAACGTACATATAACAATAATATAATTTTCAACATTAACATAACATCAATTTGTTTAATGACATTAAAATTTGCTAAAAATCATTATAAATATATGTATCTGGCGATATTAGAGTATCATGTCCGACGATCTGCCGCCAGTGTTGTGGATGAACTGTATTTCGGGTGATGTGACGTTCCACTCGTACCACACTTTCCTATCGCTACTGCACCTCCAGAAATTAACTTCGACCTCAGTATCGGCTTTCAATAGGATGGGACTCTGACAATTTTAATAATTGAACACGTAAATAATATGATATTTCATATGATATAAGTTTATTCAGTTATAAATTATTTACCTTAATCGGAAAGAAGATTGGAAACCACGAAATCATGCCATCGGAATGTGTTTCTGGTACTATACTAAGAGTGTGTTCTTTATATAATATACAGCTAAAATATCCGCTGAAGCCGTGTAGATTACATGCTTTAGAAACGGGAAACTTGATACATTTCCATCTCCGTCTCTCGACGTGATCGCCATCGCCGGCCTCACACGGATGTTCAAACGTGAATAATTCCTAAAATTGTTACACAATCGCATTTAAAATATGAATATCACAAAAATTAGATAATATAACATACCTTCGGAGGTGCGATTTCATATTTATTCTGCAAATACACGACCCACGGTGTTTCAAGAGGATGCGCCAACGTCGAGCCGCGAGTTAGGGCCGTTTCCCGCTTGCTAGCGCGTGCAAGTCCCCATAAACGCGGACACATCACCGGACTTATAAATGATGTATAACTAGCTGGAATACTGATCCCGTCATCTTTTAACAAATGCCTAGCGCCGTCTAAACATTCCGGAGACAGTTCGTTATCTCCGAATGAACCTATTACGAAACAACGATTGATATTAAAATCATATTGAAAAATCAAAATTTATTTAATATAAATTATTTTACCGAGTAATTCGGACACAATTATATCGGCTAAATATTCAGGTTTGAACTTTCTCATATCGTTGGCTATCACAGTTACTCTATCGTGCCACATATCTCGCTGCTGAGCATGGAGGGTGACTAATGCCGTAGGATTCTTTTCAACTGCGTAAACCTGTTTTATTCAATCAAAAAAATATATATCAACGTTTATTGACATAGTCCAGAAATAAATTGATTGTCTTTGTTAACCTTAACATTGACGTTAGCCAGTTCAGCTGCATTTAATGTTGCTCTAACTAAGGGTCCTCTTCCCGCACCTAATACCATGACCACCGAAAAATGCTTACAATTACATGTATCACTATTTTCAATAGGTTTTGTAAGATTATCTACAAGTGGAATTTCATTCTCGGAAACGCCGTTGGAATGTGCCGATTTATTTTTATCATCAATCACTTCTGCATCTGTAAAATAAAATAATATTTAATTATGGATATGCAATATAAAAAAACAAATTATAATTGAATTAGCAGCCATTTTAAAAAAATATGAATTCATTTGTTTATTTTTATCAAATAATTTATTCACTCTGCCTTCTACCGAAAGCGAAGCCATTGCATTCATGCAAAAGTAAGGAATATTATGGGTTAAGGACGCATAAAGAAGAAAATGGAAACTACGATCTGTGTATTTCCTGAAAATGCAGAAAATCCACTTGTCAAACAGCTTTTTATGATAGTTACAGTCAATTTAAGACACAATTAATATTTTCCGGTCTTTGGAATCAATATTTTGGATGATATTTTGCCTCTAGATTTATAATTAGATCAAATTCCTCCAGATAATAGATGTACAGTATGAGTACAGTATGAGTGCAATAGAAAACGGTAGACATGAGACGACATAGACGACGTGAGAACAGTACAGTATTAGTAGAAAGACTTGTGGGTTTTTGCTGTCCTGCCGAGGCCTGTGCCATGGTTCAGAGTTACCCACAGTTTGCTCTGGAAATTGAAACCGCTCAGCTCCGTAGTAGGATTGGGGAATAGCTTATTTGCATCCCACCACTCACTCCGTTCCTCTTTCATTATGTCCACAGCGGTTTTCTCGATTTAAGCCGTAATGATGGAAGATTTCCGAGGTCATCATGGATGGAGAGACATGGCATTTGGGCGATGCGATTCTAGAGACGGTGAGAGCAGCAGCTCCTAAGTTCTGGCGGCTCAATGTGAGAGATTACGGGAAACCACGGAATTGGTGTCGGCATCAAGCCTGTCATCTTGCTCATGATATTATTTAGCTCCATGTCACATATGAGACTCTCAGCGGATTTCATAGAGTCCCACATGCAGTTTCATTCTTTCCTTGGTGACCCAGAGACGATAAATGCCCTCAGTCCGAATGCTCTACAATGGCTGGCGTCTGCGCCGCTATAGGCATCTCGCATATGACCATCATTCAGCTTGACTAACGCATCATTTACCCTAATATCCGTTATCCTATCACTTTTGGATTATCATTATGACCTACTATAATTATTATTATTGTTGCTGTTACTCTCAGGAAGATGGTAGTTTTTACAAAAAACCGCATACCAAGACGGTGTGGGTCCCCGTGGTATGGACACAAAAGGGGAGCCCTCACGTCACATGTGAGACTCAGGTTCCTTTGGCCTCGACTACCATTCGAGAGTCTGGTAAGGCCCCATATGCTCATATGCTCATATAATATATAGATCTCAAATAAGACAAAAAAATGGATTTCTTTCCGGTATACCAAAATATTTTTTTATTGTTATTGCACTTTATATACTAATATAAAAATGGCACGAATTTTTGGCAGAACCGATACTAATAAGGTGCTAGAGTAAGTTTAAATGAGACATTCAATATAGCTCGTACTGGAGAAGCACTATGAATGTCCTCCGCCCCCATCGAGGGTATAAGAAATTGAATAAGATGCCATTAAAAAATATTTACCACTTTTCACTTCAGCTACTTGTTTTTTTTGTTTTCCACATGTACATTTTATTGGAGTATTGTAGCGTGATTTTAATGCCTCGCATATGGCACTTTGATAGCGATCGTATTTCACAGGATCCTTTTCAAACACATTGTATGTATACGAATCCAGATTATCGGAGAGTGGTTGTAATGGCGTTTGCAGATAATCCTCCCAGCTATAAAAATAAGAAATAAAAACATATATTTATATAGAACATAAGAGAAGAGTTGTAAAATACCCTTTAGCATAATTCGTCATTGGATCCATTGACGGAGCACCTTCTTTCAATAAATGCTGTAAATATTTTACATAGTGTGAAGTATCTTGATGGCGGCAAACACCAGTCACCATCAACTGCACATCACGATCTAATAATGTACGCACTAATGACTGATGGGGTCTGGATAATACCGGATATCTAATATTTAAAAAAATATATTTATATAACTGATCAAAAATATGTTTATATGAAGTTCTTTGTATTTTTTTAACGTTACCCCTTTCTATTAGTTAAGAACACATCGGTCGGAATAATGAGGCACTTTATCGGTTCTCCTAACCATCTTAAAATATCATCATCAGATGGCAAATCGGCAGATAATTTCAATGCGAGCGATATTCGACGATCCCATTCAGTCAATCTATGAAAAGTACTCCACCAATTCCACGTATCTTCATGATCGACTTCCGATCCGTCTTTACCGAAAGCTCTTAAAGATGGATTCTCCAACGGGACTTGAACCCAAAATCCTGGATTAAAATGACTAAAAAAAATATTGATAATTGCTTAAAAATCAAGTTTCAAAAGCTAAATTACTATTATACCTGTTATGTAAATGATTTATAACAATTCTGGCGAGATTATTATTTTTAGACCCGTGCAACGTGAACAAGATAGTCGATATCCCCAATCCTTTACAATGATTCAATTCTTCGACTAGCATATCCTCGTGTTGCTGTCGTAATTCTGAATACAGAGTATCCACATTGATGTACGGTGATGTCCGTGCTACAATTCGATTCGTCCAATCGCCCGGATCCAACAACATATCGCTTCGACAGAATGCAATCGTATTAGCGCCCCCACCCGGGTTGTAGCTTCGTCTCAATCGTGGATGTACAATGGGAATACATACAAACGAATACTGCAATCTGTCGACTTCGCTGAGACCTGTGTACAGATCTGGCAAGTTCGGACAATCCAAGCCGCAGTTAATCGCCATTTTGTATATCTAAAATATTAAATCGACAATACATTATTATATTTATAATTGTGACATTGTTATAGCTCATTTTAAGACGCGGTATATTTTAAATAAAGAGGTTAATTGACTGAACTATATTCATTTGACTCTTTCTTATATATGATATATATTGGATTTATAACAGATAAGTTTCATTGTACGAAAATAATAGTGTATAACATTTTGTACTGAAAAATCTTACGCTTATGATGAAAAATTGATAGATTTATTATTTATTTATATTTTGTTACTGTTATTCGATACACATAACCAAAAAAATTGTCATAAAACACGAGGCCACCGGAATATTGGTATGACGAGAACAAAAATGATAAACATTTCCTCTCATATATTTATCAGAGATATCGCTTTCATTTTCGGAGTTACTTTAACAATGAATTATACATAAATAAATTGAACGAACGTCTGCTAACCTAACCACGGACACCTTACCGCGAAAACAATACGTATTTTTTTAATGCCCTGGCTATAAAACAGTTATATACGACCATGATCGAATTATGTATAATTTATCGTATGGTCGTATTAATTTATAATTAATAAATCCCCATATATATTTAACTTATCCGTCGCAGCGGCTAAAAAGCAACCGTGTCGTCCGAAGGGGGTCTATTTATTATGGAAAATAGAGCACGAGCATTTCAGATGATTAATATTGATGAATTCTTCATCAATATCATTGACTTTTTTTTGAAAAATGGATTATTCTAAGAATAATAATAATTATTAATGACTTGCTTTATAATTTGGTCAATATTTTGGATTTTTATACTAATCGGCGATGTCCCGCCGCGGACTAAGGACAGGCCGTCGTTTTACGACCAAGATTGACTCGCGTTTACATGTCAATAGTATATGTTTCACTCGCACTTGGCACATCGTACCGGATGCGAGCAAGAAAAAATATCTCGCCCGTGATAAGGGAAGCGAATATTGTTGTTTTTATTTTTTTTTTCGCAATTGCCGACAATGATTATTTATAATATTTATTCTTTAGACATTTTTAGACAAAAACAAAAAGTTTGTGACATGTAGGATTTATGTTAAAAGAGTTATTTGAGAAAAAATCAAAAACTTGGGGTCCCAAATAGGCCCCATCGGCACGGCTAGGTTAATTAAATATGAATATCGTTGGTAATTATTAGATTACTTTTATCGCTATCAAATACTTGAAATAAATATTAGTCTTCTGTCGTTTTATTTTATTTTGAAGTATGCGTATTTTTTGCACTGGCAATAAATTAAAATACGGCACCTTTCAGTCGAGATCTCGCTTCTAAATGAATAAATTCGGCAAGTTCTTGATTAATAACGTAGATTGGCTACAACCATTCGTTTATGTATTTACATTGGTGATTGTGGCTATAATCAGAAGCAGGGTATTGAATTTGCAGTTACGAATGCGCAACTTTCTGTGAACGATGTCAGTCAACGAGCGACCGTGGCTGCGAAATGTCGTGGGCGGCGCCAATAGCGGCCTCGGTGTTGCCCAACATCGGTGGTTGGATTGGTGGGCTCATCACCCGCCCGGAGATACGAAGCAAGGATGGTTCCACACCCTGGTATGAAACGCTCAAAAGGCCCTCCTGGCGTCCGCCAAATTGGGCCTTCGGTCCAGTGTGGACCGCCCTCTACACAGGCATGGGCTACGCCTCCTATCTCGTCTGGAGGGACGGCAACGGCCTGGCAGGTTGGTATATTTTTCAAAAAAATTCTCACGAACAAATGAATAAATGAAATTATTAAACAACTTTATGATTTAATCAAATATGTTGTCATTCATGAACGTTACTTGTATATTTACATAATGCCAACATGACTGTACAATTTTCTTATCCAATGGACGAAAAATATAATTAATATGCAAATTTTCAATCATATAATTATGTCAACAATCTCGACAGCCCTGAAATTAGTTATCAGTCAAGTGGGACAGCTAATACAGCGGAATCTATGTTTGATGTAATGTTTATATGTTTATATATATTTTCAGGCGATGCAAAAATTCCGTTGATGCTATATGGAACACAGTTGGCGATGAATTGGGCGTGGACTCCGATATTCTTCGGTTTACACAAGATTCAATGGGTATTTAAATTATTATTAATCAATAATATGCTATTAAATTGCGTTTAAATATATGATAATTTTTTCAGAGCTTGGTCAACATAGTAAGTCTGTACGGCTTAGTCGTGGCCTGCGGAATAAACTTTTACAACATCAATACCACGGCCGGCCTGTTGTTCGTTCCTTACGTTCTGTGGTTGACTCTCGCCAGCTGTCTAAATTATTGCATATGGCGAGACAACCCGGAAGGTGGTCCGAAAATTAAAGAGCGCAAAGAATGAATAAATCTTACTGAATTATAGAATATTTTTAAAATAAAAGAAATATTAAATATTTTTAGGGCAGTAATTGAAACTAGTAATAATAAAACGAACAATATAAAAGATAAATTTTGTAAAAATATATATATATATATAGGATGAATATATTAAACAAAAGTGGATAAATTACGAATAAAAAATGGAATAATTTACTTTCTTTATTTTAGCTACCAATTACCATATTTGTAAAGTTAATTATTCTATCAAAAATCGACACTAATATACAAATAATCTTTTGTACCAAAACTATATACAAAACATTAAAATTATATTGTTTTAAACATATTTCCGAGAGTTTGTGTTTACAAAATAATCGATTACAGTGCAGTCGGACATTATAAAACAATCGTTTCCTCTGAACTTGGCATTGCATGTCGAAAGTTTAATCGAGTATGAATCTCAATTTTCGGCGTACAAGTTTTCAAGGCACTAAGCATCTTTACGGAATCAGATCTGATGGCATCAAAATGATTTATTGTTTACTTATATTTTGTTACTGTTATTTGATACACATAACCAAAAAAATTATCATAAAACGCGAGGCCGCCGGAATATTGATATGACGAGAACAAAAATGATAAACATTTCCCCTCATATTTATCAGAGATATCGCTTTCATTTTCGGAGTTGCTTTAACAATGAATTACACAAATAAATTGAACGAACGTCTGCTAACCTAACCTCGGGCACCTTACCGCGAAAACAATACGTATTTTTTTAGTGCCCTGGCTATAAAACAGTTATATACGACCATGATCGAATTATATACAATTTATAATTAATAAATTGACATATATATTTAACTTATCCGTCACGGCGGCTTGAAAGTAACCGGGTCGTCCGAGGGGGTCTATTTATTATGGAAAATAGACAACAAGCATTTCAAAATCAAGATGTTGATGAATTCTTCATTAATATCTTGATTTTTTTTTTGAAAAATGGATTATTTTAAGAATATAAATACATATTAATGACATGCTTCATAATTTGGTCGATATTTTGGATTTTTATACTAATCGACGATGTCCCGCCGCCGTTTTTCGACCAAGTTCGACTCGCGGTGCGTGTCAATAGTATACGTTTCACTCGCACTTGGCACATCGTATCGGATACGAGCGAAAAAAAAATATCTCGCCCTTGGCAACGGAAGCGAATATTGTTGTTTTTTCTTATTTTTTCGCAATTGCCGACAATGATTATTTATAATAGTTATTCTTTAAAAAAAACATAAAAAGTTTTTGACATGTAGGATTTATGTTAAAATTTATTCGAGAAAAATCAAAAACCTGGGGGTCCCAAATAGGCTAGGTTAATAAATATATTTAATACTGTATTTTAATAAATATGAATATCGTTGATCATTATTAGATTACTTATATTGCTATCAAATACTCGAAATAAATATTAGTCTTCTGCTGTTTTATTTTATTTTGAAGTATGCGTATTTTTTTACACTGGCAATAAATTGGCGAAAAATCAAAATACGGCAGCTTTTAGCCGAGATCTCGCTTCAAAATGAATAAATTTGGCAAGTTCTTGGTTAATAACGTAGATTGACTACAACCATTCGTTTATGTATTTAAATTGGTGATTGTGGCTATAATCAGAAGCAGAGTATTGAACTTGGAGTTACGAATGTGCAACCATCTATGAACGCAGTCAGTCGGCGAGCAACCGCGGCTGCGATATGTCGTGGGTGGCGCCAGTAGCGGCCTCGGTGTTGCCCAACATCGGCGGTTGGATTGGTGGTATCATCACCCGCTCCGAAGTACGAAGCAAGGATGGTTCCACACCCTGGTATGAAACGCTCAAAAGGCCATCCTGGCGTCCGCCGAATTGGGCCTTCGGTCCAGTGTGGACCGCCCTCTACACAGGCATGGGCTATGCCTCTTATCTCGTCTGGAGGGATGGCAACGGCCTGGCAGGTTGGTATATTTTTCAAAAAATTCTTATGATAAACAAATGAATCAATAAAATTATTAAACAACTTTACGATTTAATCAAATATGTTGTCATTCATGAACGTTGCGTTTATATTTACTTAACGCCAACATGACCACAATTTTCTTATCCAATATTGTTTTATGGACGAATCTTAAAATTTATAGTTGCATTACTAAGCACTAGAATAAATTTGAAAAGTATAATTAATATGCAAATTTACAATGATATAATTATGTCAACAATCTCGACAGCCTTGAAATTAGTTATCAGTCAAGTGGGACAGCTAATACAGCGGAATCTATGTTTGATGTAATGTTTATATGTTTATATATATTTTCAGGCGATGCAAAAATTCCGTTGATGCTATATGGAACACAGTTGGCGATGAATTGGGCGTGGACTCCGATATTCTTCGGCTTACACAAGATTCAATGGGTATTTAAATTATTATTAATTAATAATATGCTATTAAATTGCGTTTAAATGTATGATAATTTTTTCAGAGCTTGGTCGACATAGTAGCTCAGTATGGTTTCGTCGTGGCCTGCGGATTAAACTTTTACGACATCAATACCACGGCCGGTCTGTTGTTCGTTCCTTACGTTTTGTGGTTGACTCTCGCCACCTGTCTAAATTATTGTATATGGCGCGACAACCCCGAAGGTGGACCGAAAATTAAAGAGCGCAAAGAATGAATTAATCCTACTAAATTTTAGAATATTTTTGAAACAAAAGAAAATAAATATTTTTAAAGCAGTAATAAAAACTAGTAATAAAAAAATAATTTTGTAAAAATATATATATACATAGGATGAATATATTAAACAAAAGTGGATAAATGACGAATAAAAAATGGAATAATTTACTTTCTTTATTTTAGCTACCAATTACCATATTTGTAAAAGTTAATTATGCTATCAAAAATCGACACTCATATACAAATATTCATTTTGTACCAAAACTATATACAAAACATTAAAATTATATTGTTTTAAACATATTTCCGAGAGTTTGTGTTTACAAAATAATCGATTACAGTGCAGTCGGACATTATAAAACATTCGTTTCCTCTCAACTTGGCATTACACGTAGAAAGTTGAATCGAGTATGAATCTCAATTTTTTCGGCGTACAAGTTCTCAAGGCACTAAGCATCTTTACGAAATCAGATCTGATGGCGTCAAACAATAAATGTTTACACGTAGCGATAACGTAGATAAAATCACGTCGTCGTAGACTCTAAAATATATTATTCAAAGATGCCATCACATTGATAGAAAACCACATTACAATATTTTATCGACTACTTTATTTATAAGCAATTGAATAAAAACTATCGACATAATACTACGATATAAAAATTAAATAAAATGAACACAAGTATCGGATCTATTTGACGTTAGATCGAGTCATGTAAAAAATAGGTGGATTTTTAAGGCAGCCTTAAAATGATAATATATTAATGGCAAAAAATTAAAATACTACACAATCACAGAAAATTTTTGTTAAATTATTCTCTCAGTTCAAAATTATGGCATTTTATTTGTTACTTAATTATATAAAAATTGTTAGGTAAAGCGAAAAGCAATGGCATTTTTTTGTTGCATTACTTTGAAGTCAGTTTATCACCGGCAACAGACAGAGCTCGAAGAGATTTGCGGTGTTTTATGCTGTTTTTATTTGAAAAAGGATTGAAATTAAATGAAGCTACCCAAACCGTCTGTGATATTCATGTAGACATTTTGAATATCCTCACCGAGGAAGAACCCGAGGAGAAAATACAATGCTTCTCATCGAATCGAGTACCTGTGTCTACCCCATGGTCATCATTGACTGAAAAAGGTACTCTTATGTATTTGGTGAGATGTTTGGTCGGATCGATCGGTTTTAGAAAACGATCAAAGATTAATTCTCCGGAATGATAATAAAATACCACACGCAGCAATAATTATGCGCAGGATAAAATAAGAGCGCTAGATTTAGAAGTTATGCAACATCCATCATATTCACCTGATGTTGTACCTTTAGAATATCACATTTTTGAATCGTTGGAACATTCGCTTCGAAATAAAAAAAATTAAAAATGCTGAACAAGTCCAAAATCACTTGGAGTCATATTTTAATAAAAACTGACACAATTTTAAGAGTAATTAAAAAACTGCCTATTCTGTGGAGGGGAAGATCATTAGAATAATATTGTACTACTCCTAATTAGTAGTAGTATTAATATTGCATTTCCGGTGAAGTCAGGAGAAATATTTAAGATATTTATGGCGATGTCAGGAAATGCTGAGTTGGTTTACAATATTTAATTCTGGAAACGTTGATTTAGAAAATGAACCTGGAAGAGGACGGCGTGAAGAAGAAGCGGAAATCGAAACAAAGCCAACGATGACTATCAGCGAATTATCTAATAAGATCAGCGTATCCTGGTCTACTACTCAGAGATGTTTAAAAAATATAGAAAAAATTCAAGATAAGGTGTTTAGGTCCCGTATGATTTGTCTTAGAGCAACAAAGACAGAATACCTTAACATATGCAGATTATTGCAAGAAAGAGCAATACCTGCCCGTTTCTTCGAGATTTAATTACTGGAGATGAGATATGGATTCTCTACTCGAACGCTACATAAAAAAAATTGGTTAACTTTTGGACAAAGCAATTTCAACCCTGAAAGCCGCCACTGCATCCAAAAGGATGGATGCAAAAAAACCATTTTTATTGAATTGTTGAAATATGGCAAAACGACAACTCAGTTTGGATACTTTATTGTGTCCATCATATTCACCGGATCTGACATCTTCGGATTACCATCTGTTCCGGTAGATCTGGAACATTTTTTTAAAGACAAATTAAAAAATGCGAATAAAAAAGGGATTTATGATTTAATAAATATATGGAAAATGTCCAAAGATAAAAATTGAGTTTCATTGATAAAATATGACATCAATTCTGGGTAATATTGTTATCTAATAATTTACGCTGCAATAAAAGAAATGTCATAATTTTCCGCTTTACCTAATTAATATAAACATGTTAAATATCAGAATTAATCATTTTCTGATTGATCTAATTACAGAGTAATCTCATTATTTTCCAATTTATTCAAGTATTAGTCATAAAATTAAATTGAGTATAAAAAAAATGATATTGATACTTAACTCTATATTATATTGTGTACCGCACAATATAAAAAAAATAATACAAATACAAAATCTTACATCTGAGAGAAGATAATACATTACTTTATATACGGAGAGAGGAAATAATTAAACTGTATATATATATAGCCTCTATAAAAATAAAATACACATATAAAAATTATTTATTATATAGTATAAATCTAAGCTGGAATTTATCCTATAGTCAATACAAGGCGGATATAATGCACATGCACATTAACCTCAATTAAAACTATGTATTAAAAATATTACAAAAGAGCTTGGCTTCTTACTATATTCTATGCACATTCAAAATATCTTTTTAATGGCAGCATTTGATATAAAAAAAATTCACATATAAAACAATAATTACCGTAAACTATTATAAACGGAGGTAGGGTACCGTCGATCACAAACACAAAAAATAAATTCATAATAATAAATCGTACGTAAAATAAAATACGATATGTAATCTATAAACTTTTCAGTCATTTTATTAGAACGTCTATTATCTTTCAGTCTTAGTTTCAAATATATGGCGTTAATTTTATATCAAAACGCAGCTATGCAAAAATTACGAGATTCTGTCGCTCGATTCTATTCATTACTACCTCCGTTTATAATTAAAATATTAAATAATATATAATAAACGTTTCATCTATTTATAAATAAATTTTAAAAATCAGATATGTATATATAATAAATGCCGTAAAGAATACGTTAGCAAAGATGGCACAACTAAATATGGTCTTTGCTATATAAAATTAGCTTTTCGTTTAAAAAAATGGGCAATACCTTAAAATAATACTAAATTCGTATATTAAATGCATACATTAATTCAGACTTATGGCACTAGATATCAGATTAAAATGAAAAAAATACTGCAATGTAAAAATTATCGAATAAGATGCGTTTAATTATCTCGATTATACGATGAATGCATCCTGATATCCGTGGCCTTTTCACGATACGTCGATGCCGAATGAAAAATGAATGATCAAATCAGTCTTTGTTTTAATATAAATGATACCGAATGAAAGATTTATGGCGACGCCTTTTCATAAACTAGCGCTAACACATATTTTCTAAATAATACTAGATACGTATGTACATATTTATAAATTTTGGTAATGAATGGCCTGGAATGATGTTATAATACATCTATGCTGAAAATGGCAACAGTAATACATACAATAAAAAAATAATCGTTACAGAATGTGGAATGTCGATGAAAATTACGAGATATCGGCAATGGTTTTTATGCGGTTCGTATAAAACGACAAAATGATTGACTAGTCCAATTTTATATGCAGGCAATAAACTTTTCGCTTCTTAAATCTAAAATAAACTGATTTTATACCGTGACGTTCCCCTATCAAAAAATTTGCATAGTATTTACTACGCACCGGCTATTTACGGCACCACGCTAATACAGTCGGATAAATTAATCATAAAAAAAAGATCATCGCGAGCAAAAATCATACGAAGAAGTAAAATGAAAATAATTTTTTTCAAGTAAATATTATCACAGTCAAAAATGAAAAATATAATAAAATCTTTCTTCAAAAATAAGAATTAAAGCGTTAAATAAAATTTGTATATATCTTTTGGACAGAATATAAATTATAATACATTAAAACATGATACAATAATATTGCGAATTTTTTAAAAGAAAATTCAAGAATTAAAATATATATATATATATTTTTTCCGGAATGATTGTAATTTTCTTAATTTAGTAAAATACTAATACTAATTTTACACCATGATAAAAAATACTATAATGCATAACAAAGATTTATATAAAATATTAACACATTACAGGACAACGACTTAAATAAGAGTCATACCATCGCTAAATTGGTGCATCTTCTTGCCTATGCAGACATTGTGAGGATCAACCAGACCAAGATAAAATACATGCCCATTTGCTAGACCAAATCCTTGAACCCCTGAGAGCCGAAGAGTATAAAAATAACAATGAAATCAATTTGGAAATACAAAGAATAGCCATGCTGGTAAAACGATGCTACTTTGGACTTCAAATGGTCAAAATTCCTCTTAAAGAAGACCAAAGTCAAGCTTCTACAAGACCCTTATCAGCCTGTCCTAATATGCGGATCTAAATGTTGGGCTTTGACAAAACAAGATGAGTGACAACTGGATATCCTGGAGAGGAGAATTCTGAGACAAATATTTCGAGCCGTATTCGATGACGGGAAATGGCTCGTCCAAAGAAGAAAAGAAAGCCGAAAAGACTTATGGTTAACAAGCCTTCCTTTCCCCGGAAAAATAGAAGACCGAGGATGAGGTGGTTGGACTTGTACAGTGGGACACTGCATCATTGAAACTCACCAGAAGATGGAGCGACGTAGCGCCAGATCAGATAAAATGGAGAAGGGTATTGGATGAAGCCAGGGCTCTACAATAGGGCTGTTGCGCCTATGAAGATGATTATCGCTAACACATGTATGCGTCATTCAATATCCAGAAGATATAGACATTGTATATATATTTTTATTATTATCTTTTCATGGCTTATGTTACGTAAGACTTCAAAAATATGATATTTAAATTTGAAGGTGATTGTTTGTGGCCTGTAAAGTGTTAATATGTATATTAAAAAAACCAAAACCTGTTTCGCATCTTCAAAGCGTGTTATACGCATGCAAAATCCTAAGAAATACCTAATAATATTAACACTGAGAGGGTAAATCTTGCAGTCAAGTCATAAAATATCGTAATGCAGTGGAATATATGTGTCGATCCTTTTATTCGTCACATCACTGAAAAAAAAAGCTGCGAGAATCACATTGAGTTTAAAAAATAAGCTATTTATTAGTTGAAATGTATTAAGCCGAGAACTATTTTACACCGATTAAATTGGGTCATGATAAAATTATACTGGGAGTCAGCAAGACGATGCTTGCTTTAGTAATTGTAAAAGAGATTATTTCTATATTCTTTAACATATTCACGGACATGACAGTCATTCTTTGATGTTGCGATGGACACGACTGCAATTGGAGTCGCATTTTTATTCATCACACGGCATGTATTATTTGTCCTGCAACTCAATTCTACAAATAATAACAGTTTAAATATAATATATTATAATAATTGTGTATTTTGATTTTTTAATGAAATCTATCGATTATAAGTGTCCTTGAGTGGCGACATACATTTAAGTGTCCATGAATGTATCAAGGATAATCAATAAGACACGGGGAGAATGATCTTCTGAGACAATGAACTCTACCTGAAGGAACTATGGTCAAAATGTATCATTAAGAGATTTGCATCACATGTTGTTTATGAAACAAATCATAGTGTTCGAAAATGAATAATCAGGATGAAAAAAAATGGAGAATCTGTTGGAAAGGTGTTATTAGGTTGTCCGGACGAAGTTAACGTATTTTTGCATATTGGCATCTCCCCCAAACTATTGTCATACATGACCAAAGTGAGTTTTCGTATTTTTATGGTTTTTAAAATATCTCGGTCCTTGTTCATTGCCGTAATCACCCCAACGTTTGTAACTTTATACACCCAACTGATAAGGAGCATGCGCCTGTACACCTACATTTCGAAAGCTTCTATGAGTTTAATCCCCCTTTCTGTGAGAGTCCAGCTTTCATTGGATGCCTGTAGCATCCGATCAGACGGTAAAGTAAATACGACTCAGCCCTGACTACGTTCAATTATTTTTGTTACAATCCAAGGGTTAACAGTTAAGCTCCCGTGCTCATGGCTGACGGCCTGACCCATATTGAAGAGCCTAGTTAACCTAGAGAACCATCACAATCCTGGCCTCTAAGTTGAGTTGGATGCGTCTCTGCTGGAGATATCGTAGTGTCCTCTAGGTGGCAAAGACCCGCTTCGAGTTACAAGGCCATTTAATTAAAGTAAATAATTAAAAGTTTCATCCAGGGCCTGTAACTTTTTTGTTTTGGATCTCATGTTGGTCTATCAACTTCTTCTTTCATGATAAGCGGGCCTGTAGACCCATATTCTATTCCATGAGTTTGGGGTCACATATCATTGAAGAGTTCTTCTAAATATTCTTTGCTCGGTAAATTTCTATTGATTTCAATTAATAGGTTTGCTTTGGCGTTTAGACATTTCATTAAAAAACAAAATATTTTCGTCCGGACAATCTAATAATCGAGTCCAGCTCTATCTTGTGATAAAAACTGTCTCTATATCAATCAAAATCTACACGAGTTAGGTCCTCAGGAAGTGATCAATGACGAATACAGAGGTTCTACCGTATCTATTGAATTTTGATTAAAAAAATATATAAATCTATATCCGTTTAGATCATTGCGTCATTGCATTTTTGATTACAATATTCAATCAAAACTGTTTTAAAGTCATTAAGCCACATCTGGCTTATAAATTATGATTACTAATATTTTTACGATTTAAAATATTTATGTCATGGTTAATAATAGTAACTTATCGTTCAAATTCATACGCCGATGGATTTATAATAATAAACAAAATAAAAAGTATTAATCCTCTAAAGGCACATTCTACCTTTCTATAAGAATAAATATTTTTTTCATAAATTGTATAAAAATGTAACATTGAAAGCTCGTTATGTGTATAGACGTCAACTAGACTCAGATGTAAATCCAACACATTACACTCAAATAATTTCGTCATACATAAAATATACATATATATTCGACATATATTCAAGTCTAAAATATTACAATGATATACGAGAGTAGATTAATTATCCGTTACGACGTTACGATTGATGCCTCGACGATTAAAAACTAACACAAATACAGCAGCATTATATAAAATGCTTTTTCGTGATGTTTAGAATGAATATTATATATTTGCGGTATATAATAACGCATAGCTACGTGCTAAACATGGGGATTTAATTGGATCTAATTAGAAGGGATTCATAAAATATTTCATAACCGCCCAAAAACGGGCACGAGATACATCTTCGATTTGATATACACGTAAATTATATTTAAAAAATCTTAAGATTAAACGGATAAATCTATAAGTAGTCGAAAGTGAATGTTTTGGTGCATAAAATACTAGTAAATCAGAGCACAATAGTTGGTCCACAGTCTTCAATAATACCACGCACAAATTATTATACATTTTTACAGGAAAATCATTATAACACATTTACAAAATCCCTTTAGAGGGCAATCAAATACTTGTATTCTAAAATAAATGTATCGAAATGTCATCGAGTAAACACAGAGACCACTAGGACACCCTGTTAGCTATAAAGTCTTCCACGGTCGAGTTACATTAGCGAGTGATAAATACCACGATAGAGAGGCCGAGCCTCCAAATTAAATTTGATCAACAAAAAATAATATTAAGTGTATACACGTCGGTTGCTTATTTCTAAATATAAAAAATGACATTTTGAATGTCAAAAAATCAGTCATTGGAATGATAGTCATTCCTTGAGATTTCACCTCTGAACACACACATACAGTGCTGTTATCTTAAATTATTGTTTCAATGATTCTACCATTTTATGTAAACGATACGATAAAAACAAAAAAATATTATCATTTGTGAGCTTATCAATGTTGTATGCCAGCTAGAGAGGAATTACGAACACAAGTTATGACTTATAAACTAAGGTAATCTATACTAAGCTAATATAAATCAGTTCAACTGGGATTTGAGAGCCGAGAGTGTGACATCTAGAGCGCGAGGTCCCGTCCTGTCGGTCGTATATGGCACATCGACGTATTTTTCGTGTTCGCAATTTGGCTGGTTACAGCATCTCGTGTTGAATTTGCACACCATCTGTTTGTGATTGGTCAGGTGCTCTATCGATCTAAACTGCTCCCCGCATGTGTCACATTTCAGTTCTTTAGCGTGTACCTTTTTATGGCTGTTCAGAGATCTGGTATTGTCGAAAACTTTAGAGCACATGTCGCAGTATTTGAGGACCTTTTCTCCCGTACAAACTAATCTGTGATTGTTCAATCTGTCGAGTGACATGTATCGCTTATTATTGCACAAGTCGCATTTGAATTGTTTCTGCGGAACTCTGCCGGTGTGCACTTGCATGTGTTTTCGAAGATTCGATTTATCCTTTATGTATTTCGAACAAACCGAACACTTGTTCATATCTTTTCGAGTGTGATTCGAATCTAAGTGTCGAAGCAGTTGACATTTCTTATCGAAAGGTTCGAGACATATTTGACATCGAAACGGTTTTTGAGTCGGATGCACGCCTTGCAAGTGGGTGCTGAATTCTAAAACAGTCGGATAACTCTTGCGACAGTGAGGACAATGAAATAACTTTCGGCAGACCGATGACGACATGTCGCAAAACGGATCCGAGCATTCGTCGCAGACCAGCTCGGACGAGGGCGACGGAGGCGATTTCGGCATTTGGTTTGATATTGGTATTATAGAAAGTTGATCCATCACTTCGTTTTTAATCAACAGTTCCGCTTGTTCCTGATTGGAATGTTCCTGCTTAATTTTAATATCGACATTTAATCCATTATTACCGTTATTACCGCCGTTGCCGTTGCCATTCTGATATTCCGTATGATTGGTAGATCCCCGCGACGTAGATGCCAGCATCCACCAAGGATTGTAATGCCACGGGGTCAGATTCGGTTGGCCACTTTGGGGTCGATGACCGGCAAATGATGGAATGTCATTCGTTTTGGTCTGAGTCTCCGCGTTCGAATAGCCGGAAAAGCTTGCCAAAGTATCATTCTGCAGTTGTAGTTTTTGCTGAACTTTGGCAGTCTCGTAAATGTTATGCGGAGATATCAGACTGTCGTAGTCGTTGGACTCTTGTTTACGATTGTTTTCTGTCATGTGGTCTTTCTTTGTCGACATTATCCTAAGTGCGGGACGTCAGTGTCAGTCTGTTCTGAAAGAAAATCAATATTTACTCAGCTCAGTGTGTGCATACAAATTGTACAAATTACCGTCATAACAAAAACAATATGCATAAATGCGAGTGCGTGCAAATGGAAGGAAGTGCGAGAGTCGGACGGGGGCGGCGCACCTGTTCAGGATCGATGTGCTCCCCGCGCGACAGCCATCTTGTTTTGACAACAAACGCGCGCTCTTGTTTACGAACAACGTTTTCGCGAACACGCCTACACCATAAATCCTACAAGATCAAAACACAATACTGAGCTTACAGAAAAGCTCATTAAATATAAATACACATAATATATGTATATTTAACATAGACAATATTGCTTTGTTGCATAAATAAATTTGTTATAATATAATTAAAATATGATTATAAAACCACAATAAAAAATGATTTATAAAAAATGAATATACCAATTATGTATTGCATTTATGATATAGCGATTCTTCTTTATATCAAAATATTATATTAATAATATTATACAATAATATGTAGTTTTATATATGGCAACATTATTTATATTATAACCTCTAAGCTCATCTTGACATTCGGTGTATTAAGATGTCGTATTTCCGTACGATATTGTCCAATTTTTGGAAACCAACGGTTACTCCCGTAAGGTACAGAAAATAATCAAATATTTCTTTTCCGTTCTTGAATTTTTTTTTTAATTAACACATAATCGATCATTTATTTGTTTGTTTGTTTCAGGACTAGATACTATGCTGATAAAGTTGCTAGAGGACCCATGCTTAGACGTTACGGATACCAAGAGCAAATATTTAACCGAGGATTACTGCCTCATGTACATGGAAAAAAATTGCCGATGCCCGATTATAAGTAAATATAAAATTAACTTCATAAATCTGTTTTATTATTGTTATTTATATATTTGTTTGACTATATAGACCAAAAATGTCATGGACAAAGGAGCGTGCAATGTTTGGACAAAATGATTTTATTGATATATTAGGTAACGATTCAGGAATTCATCCTACCAAACTCCTTTACAATGTACCGTCTTGGTTAAGAGGCATTCATGGAAATGAATATCAAGTTAGTATTAATGATTTCATTTCTTATCATTCTAACGTTTTTTGTTTTTGTGTTATTTACGAATAACTTTTTATTATATATTTAACTGATTATTTTTAGATATTGCTTCGTCGAAGAAAACTCATGAAAAATACCGTATTTCCCATTGCTAGACCGACTAAATGGAAGGATATGGAAAAGAGAATAAAATATTTATATCAATTCCTAAATAGAAAAACCAAGACAGGTTTTAGCAAGAAGGCTTGAATTTGTTTTTCTGCATTTGTAATTTAAGTTAACTATATAATAAATAGATTTAGCATAATATAATTTTTGAAAACATTTAACTGGTTTTTATCTTAATACCTTAAAATATAAAATAATCATCAATAAACATTTTTTATTATTTATTTTCTATTTATTAAATTAAAAAAATTATTATCACAATTTATCAATATAAATATATTTAAATCACTCAACTATTATTTAAACAGACATCCCCCAATCTCTCTTAATCATATCTGAAGCTTTCTCGCCGATCATAAAAACAATTGCATTCGTATGACCTGTGGGTATTATCGGAATGATCGAAGCATCAGCAACTCGAAGACCAGTTATTCCGATAACTTTCAATGTTGGATCAACAACGGCAGTCGGATCTGAGATGGGGCCCATTTTTGCTGTTCCCGACTAAAATAATCAAAATTATTGTGATTTTATATATATAAATAAATACTTTTTATTTAGATTTCTTAATTACATACCTGATGATTTAATGTTGTTGTTATATGTCTTATAGAACATTCCCAATATTCATCCGATTCAAATAAAAGATGTTCACATCCCGGAAAATGTCTTTTGTGAATGGTGGCATTATATTTTTTAAATCCAGAAGTTTGACTTATTTTTACCGCCTGTAAATTATTTAAATATCGGTTAGAAACTGATCAAATTTCATAAAAATGATATATTTTTATGGATAATACATGAAATTCATCCTAAAAAAAGTGTTAAATATATTTGATGAACTATTCATTATATATCGAACTCGGTTTAAACGCTAGAAATCAAACGATCTGGAAAATGTAGACTATCATAGATAACCATAGTGAATGCAATTAACCACATGGAAAGTCATTTACCTTAACACAGTTTAAAGTTGTTAATGCCAATGACTGCTAATAGTTTTTGTATTTCTACGACCTTATATATGTGACTCAGAGAATTTCCCTAGATCTTCCATTTTAATAAAATACGTATATTATTGTAAGAATCACTTAATCCAAAAAATAATTGTGGGAAATTAATCGTGGTAAAATATTTCTGTCATTAGATTCCTTTTCGTGTGGCTAGTTCATCCTCCTATAGCGCTCTCTGCTATAGAGCGCCCTGTGCGACAGTCTCTCCTATAGCGCTTCCTTCTAGATCGCCGCTTTCTACAAAACCCTATATTTTCAAGGTGAAATTATATATTTCTTAAATATCTATTGCATTGTGCACAAAATAGAGGGCAATGCCCTTTGGTTGACACAAAATTTAGCATGGATGGGTGTACAAACTAAAAATAGAACATAGAATAGTTTAAAATTGTTTAATATATTTATATCGTTCAATATTGTATAGATGCCTAGGGTGGGTTTTTATAACGCCAACCCTATCGATGTTATAGGAGGGTTAATTGTATAAGATACAAATAGAAGAAAATTGATCTCATCCTTTCGCATGATAAAAAGGCAAGTGCTAAAAAATAAGAAATTGGAATAAAATACTATTTAATATAAATAAAATACGCGACTGAGGCAGGCTCCCGAATCGGCGCATGTGGTTTCTCCACTTGCACAGCACGATATTTTTTCTCGCTCGTACTTGCACATGCGCGATGTTTTTTCTCGCTCATATCCGGTACGGAGCGATAAAAAACAATGCACCCGTGCTAATGGAAAATAACATGGTTTTATTTTTTTTCGCAATTGCGGACAATATAGTCAATGATTATTTATATTTATTCCTTAGAATTTTTTAGACAAATACAAAAAGTTTAGATTTATATTAAAAGAATTATTCGCCAAAACTTGGGGTCACAAATAAACCCCATCGGCATGGCTAGGTTAATAATAAAAACTAAGAATTTGTGAAAATGCCACACTACTTTTACTTAACCCACCCGTCACGACGGCTTGAAAACAACCGCGTCGTTGACGGGGGTCAATCAGAGACCCCAAGCATTTCAAGTCAAGATATTGATGAATTTGACATCAATATCTTGACTTTTTTAAAAAAAAATGGATTATTCCGAGAATAAAGGAGCACGTGTCAATCGCACATTTCACTCGCACTCGGCACATCGTATCGGTCGAGAGCTAGAAAAAAAACATCGCGCCCGTGTCAACAGAAACGAATATTGTTTGTCAGGATTCATATTAAAGGGGATATTTGAGAAGAATCCCCAATAGTCCCCATCAACACGGCTAGGTTAATAATTCGTTTTAAGGTAAAGAATCTCTGTGATTTAAAAACAGTTTTACAACTAAAATCGCTAAAGATCGTTGTGACATGATCATGAAAATGTTTGATTTCGTTCAATTTACAAAATTAAATTAAAAAAACGTAACCCCCAAGTTTGTATGGCTGCTTAGTCTTCTATAGGACGTGTTTCAATAGCGTCGTCTTTATCTGGTCGCCATGTTGGGATTTTTTTATTATTTTATTAAAATATTAAATATTATATTAGGACCATATAAAATTGAATACACCTGTGCATTATTTGTGCGATTCATTTATTTATTTTTAAAATTTTTCTATTCCATTTGTTTTATATTATCTTGATTATATGGTTTTTATCAGGTTTTCTTTCTTTCGCCAGTCTTCGCCGGTGTTTATCCGCATTGAAATTATATAAACCACGAATATCGAATACAAAAAAACCTACATTACAATTACTAGCTTAAGATTTCTTAATAAGGTCGGTTCAGAGATATGCGGTAATAATATAACCGCGTATATAAAATGTAACCTGACTGGTTGTGAAACCATTTCGGGAGTTGCATCAATGCACCATACGGTTAGCGGGTTAAACCATGCAGGCACGTAGTCTGAGATGGGCGCCACACATTGCGACCTTTCATATGACGTAATCCCAAATTCGACTGATTTTATTTTGAATATATATTTTATTGTCGATATCCGATCGATTGACGATCGCCCTCAGACTCGTTTGCACGTGTAATTTTGAAATCGCACACATCGGTCCTCGCCGAGAGCGATTATTTCACTTTGAATATCCAGAAGTGGCAGTTACGAATAATTGCGCCATTTATTCCCGAAATTAATATGCCCTTATTACAGACTGATTCTTGCAATTTAAATGATTCAAATGTCATGGCAAAAGAATCCGGAAAACCGTTATAATATTCATCTGCATGTTATTGCAATCATTATTTATTTTTAATCATCGAAAATTCAAGGTAGTCAATAAAATAACGTGTTTACTAAATCATTAGTTAAATATCAATGTAATTCATTTTATTCATATGTTGCAAAATAACCATAGAAACCAATAATATTTAATTATTAATATGACGCATTTAAATAATTAATGACAATGCCTTTCGATTAAAAAATCTTTATAAAAGGACACATTTTGATTTCAATATGACTTCCACAATAATCCCATTCAAATCTTAAGATCGTGATTGCCCATAACTTATTTCAGTAAAGGTCTTCACGCTTTTTATTTTGCAATAAGTCGCATACAATAAATTCTATATGTACAAGATGTTTCTGAAAATTATATCTAAATAATATATTTGATCGATATTGTCTTATTTATTACTAATATATATGGTAGTCATCGCAACGAAATGTCAAAACGTTACATTAATTCATTTAGTTATTAACGGTTAAATAACGATATATAGTTAATCTTATTTCAACCTTATTCGAATCCACAAAGTGTGAAAAAATAATAAATCTAAAAGAACAGAAAAACAAGAAGTTAAAGAAAGTATGTGACGATCCACAAAAAAGATCAGAGTAACATACAAGTACAGACATAATATTTGAGACAAATTTCAACGTGGGTAGTCCAAAAGAATGCTGAAATACATTAAAAAAAATCAAATGGCTAAGAAATTTGATAAAATATTAAAAAATCAAGCATAGGAAAAATAATATGGAAATGCATATCGACATACAGCTTATGATGTTTAAACTCAAAAGTGTTCGTAAATATCAGGTCATATAAATAATATTGTATAATTAACCCCTTGTGTGATTTGCCCGAATACAACTCGGGTAGGTATTTTGCTTGACACAGTGATTTGCCCGAACTGGATTCGGGCACATCGTACACGAAACTTTATAATTGATTTGCTTGGGAATTAGCTCGGGTCATTTCCCCACCAGTCTAGAGAACGCATCGCGCGCGTTGAGTGACACGCGTCGTAATTTGACTTTCGAGAACAATTACCCAATTTTTTCCAAGAGGTTGACCACAGAAGTGGTTAAATAATTCCATCATTAAACCTTTGGAGCTTTCAGGACGAGAGCGCCTTTGATTTGGATCTCGCACTGCATAGTTATTTTTAAGACTTTTTTATTGATTGTTTAACCATTTTATGCTCCATATCATGATTTCTATTCAAGAAAAAAAAATTTGATCACTTGAATATTTGAACTTTTTTGTATGTTCTTGACAAAAAAGATTTTTTTCGGAACAGATGAATAACATATATTTTTAAAAATTGTCCTTTTATATAAAGAACTCTTCCTCTTTGGACAGGAGATGAGAGATGGGTAGTGTAAAATAACGTAACTCAGAAAAGACATTTTTACAACGTAAGACCACATGTGGCGATGATCATTTAAAATTAGCTTAAAGATATCAAACAACCAACGTAATTGATGAATTCTTCATTAATATCATGACGGAGGACATCCCGCTGACTACTGACGACCGCACAAATTCTTGCGGCACGTGTCACTAGTACGTTTTACTCGCACTTGGCACATCGTACCGGATGCGAGGCGAGAAAAAACATCGCGCCCATGACAACAGAAGCGAATGTTGTTGTTTTTTTTTTTTTTCCAATTGCAGACAAGGGTCAATGATTATTTATAATATTTTATCTTAAGACTTTTTTAGACAAATACAAGAGTCCCAAGTAAGCACGGCTAGGTTAATGGATTTTTTGCTTCAAGTCAAGGGAGTTTTACTCCAATGGTATTATCAACACTTTATGAGCCGCAAGGTAAATCAAACATAGCCTGGGGGCCGCATGTTTTCATGTAATGATAATCCAAGCTAACATGCACATGTATCCATCTGTGGTCAAATAGTAGAATTACATTGTGCATCGTTTTCAGAAAAAAAAATGCCAAGTGGGGGTATGGCTCTCACGCCAGAAGGCGTGAACGGCTCATAACACTTGACTACAAATCACGCCAAAAGGCGTGAACGGCTCATAAAGTGTTAAGTTGATTGAATAGTGGGAGAACATTATAAGAACCGATGGAGTTTATTCAATTGATCAAATCAATGGAAAGCTAAAAAAATATAATCAATCCACTATCTAGATCGCTTCTTACAAGGATTCAAGCGATCAATGGAGTATTACATAGCTTGATAATGCAAAAAACCAAGATTGTATATTTTATTTATGCTTATATACAATAGTTTTATGCATAAGATGCATACACAATGATATGAAATAATAATATTGTGGGTTCGTTGCGTTATTTGACATTTTCGTTTAAGGCGATGACTTTACATAGATCTCTGTATGGTGTGGTATTTAGTATTTCAGTCATACCGCACTATAAATTAATGCATTAATACTCTAGTCACAGTCTAAAAATAAGCAGATACTTACTAGTTTTGCCCCTTCTCTCAATACACGCAAATCGTGAGGGTCACTCAGATACATCGGCTGCATGACGGGCCAATGGAAAGGATTGGCAGATTTCAAGCTTATTCTGCCCCTAGAGCGTGGCCGCAATAAAACTGGATTTATTGCGAACGTTTCCCTATCCTTGATATCGCCATACATTATATCGTAAAATTCGGGTGGGATTCCTTAAGAATAAAATGTATAATATTATTTTTTTAAACATGTGCATATCTTAATTTATTATTTACCTAATAGTTCACGTAAACTTCCCGAGCCATCTCCGTTTAGACCACCCGTGCCCATGACTAGTTCTATATCAGGATAATCATCGTTTTGGTTAGCAGCGTATTTGGTTTTCATGAAGGCGACGCCTTCAGCGCCTCCGGGTACCGTGTAGGGACCTCTTCTATTCATCATGTAATTAAACATTGCCGACGGAGTTCTCACGCTCCTTTCGCTCACAGTAACACTTTGATTTACGAAAAAGACGACGCCAGAGAGACATAAGTGATCTTGCAAGTTGAATCCGACCATAGAATCTTTGATGACGGGTATACCGACGCTTTCTAAATTTTCTCTAGGTCCTATTCCCGATAGCATCAACAGTTGAGCGGATCCTATGGTCCCAGCCGCTAATATAATCTCTTTTTTGGCATATACCACATGCTTTCGTCGATTTTTTATGAATTCAACTCCATACGCGCGTTTAGTTTCGGGGTTTATTAAAATTTTCGTCACTCTGCTCTTTTTTGAAACATGAAAATTCTTTCTGAATCTGATCGGTTCCAGAAACGCTCTAGATGCCGAGCATCGTCTTCCATTTCTCATTGTGGCTAGAGCTTTAGAAAAACCTAAATTTGTGCGTCCGTTTGGATCGTTGTATTTATATCCCATTTCTCCAGACGCTTTTCTAAACGCTTTATGTAACTCCGTGGTGTATGGAGATTGTTCTACGTTTAGATATCCATTTGTTCCATGATATGGAGAACCCTTAAGACTATCTACGCCTATTTTTTCAGACTTAATAAAATATGGCAGGACGTCGTCGTATCCCCATCCAGTGTTTCCCAATGCCTCCCATTCATTATAATCTAATTTATTTCCTCTTGAATACAACAGAAAATTGATTACGCTAGTACCTCCGAGTACTCTTCCTCTTGGCCAATTACATACACCGCCGCTTAGTCCCATGCAAGCTCCTGGCACACTCTCAGTCTTATATCCCCAGTTTAATGAGGTGATTTGCGTCAATGCTGCTAGAAGAGGTATATCCGAGAGAAATGTTTCATCACCTCCCGCTTCCAAGAGGAGTACTTCCAAATCATGTTGTTCTGATAGGCGATTGGCTACCACAGAACCACCAGATCCAGCTCCGATGACCACAAAGTCATATTCTTTTTGAATAATTTTTTCATCCTGTATTATGCCCTCATCTGGATATCGCGTCGATAATCTGTATACGTCATTGAATGCATTGAAGAAGAACTGCGCAGATGTACCATTCAGTTCAGCAATGGTTAATAAAATCAAACACACTAATTGATATTTCACTCCTACGGCCATGATTTAAACAGATATTGTTTATATTCATAACTGCACTGATTTTGCAAGGATTAAATTTTAATCCATCACGATTAGAGTTTACCTATAATTTTTATGTTTATTATATCATTTACATATTATGACATTATATCGATGACTATCGAATTGTTACTATTACGAAAACATAACAACAGTATAGTCAAGGCGTTTCATATTTTGGTAACCTTTATCAAGAACCGGTACCCATCGATCGATAGGTTGATTGGCACGAAGGCTTCGAATCGCTAGTAAAAGTGCACTGGTAAAAAAAAAGATTCGAGTTTTTGGGTCATTGTTCAATGTTAAGCCGAAGAATTTGTATTTCAATGGCGCGATGTAGTAAATTTTGTTACGTTGTGATCATCTTGATGTTTGTTCATCGGACGCAGGTAACATTAAATATCGCAACATCCGAAAGAAGCAGATTTCGCATTTGTACCGGAAATTTAATTTCATATGAAGGATAATCACATGATTTAGCTAAATGACATGTGGAATTCTGTATTTAGCAGCTGATCTATGATAATTAATCACACCACACGAATAGGGAAAGCAGTGGTTCTCAATGTATAAAAATAATAGAATTAAAATAAAAACTGACAAAAATATGGTTTTTGACATCGTCCTTTTAAACGGTCAGCGTTTTGGTTCTCGACTTGTTTATACGTATTTCTTTTGCTATTTTTTAGAGGACATCTAAAGCACAATTTATATCAAATGAGGATTTTGGCAATATTTAAGAAATTTTATTCAAAAATGAATGATTTCGACAAAAAAATATGATATTTAATGGGACATATTGAGTATTATGTAAGTGGTAATTTTGAATTAAAAATTAAACTTGAAGTGGGGGGGGGGGGGTAGTGTGTGGAAAATGAGGTGTTGCAGATTGTTGAAGTTGAAGCAAATTCGTCGAAATATATTATACATATATCATTCAAATGACGAAAACAAATCTGTACGGGTTCGAATGTGTTAAGAATTAATAACATAAGAGGAAAATTCAACATTTCTTCGACATCTTGTGACAGTGGATTATGTACTTGAACCAATGTCGTAAAAACAGTGGATTTCTAAAGTGCAAGAACCACTGGCAACCCCGAAACTAAACCTAATGAGCAAAAGGCTACCTATGTTTGTATAGTGGGATTGTAAAGGAATTATTCATTATAAAATTCTATAATATGGTTGAACAATAACGGGACAGTTATATTATGATAAACTGAAGGATAAACGATTTTTTTTTTTTATTAAAATTACTAAAAAGATGTAAGAAAGTTTTAGATATAAATGGAGAATATGTAATCAATAATCGTTATAGTAATATAAAGTACCCCTTATAAAAAACCACTATATTTTGTAATATAAAATCCACTATGTTGGGTTATAAAATTAACACATCATTTAAATTTTGCATTGATTTAAATATTAAAATATTATTCGGCAATGATTATGAAAACTCCATCTGATACATAAATTATTTTTTTTATAAAATAAATATGCATAACGGTGGCTTTTATTTTGTGCCAATTTTCTCAACAAAGAGGACAGGATGACCTTGAGAAATATGTACGAAAAATTTCCCAACAATAATAGTTCTATTGTTTAACCGAAACAATTATTTTGAACGCCTGAATTTTACAGACCAAACGATATTATTATTTTATATAATATATAAGACACAATAATTATTTATCATCATTAAAAAGAGCTTTCAAAGCTTTGTATTTTTATCTCACTAATTAATTGATTATTAGGTTTAATATTCACTTGTTTGGATTGATTTATTCGCACGTTCACGTTTAAACTTTAATTTTTCACTGAATTTTGTTTAACGCGAAATCCGTTGTAATTCAAGAGTTGTTTTTTCAGTCATGAGCGGACAAAGACTGACCAAGTGATACGAACGCACATTTTTAAATAACATCAACGGCAACTTATCACAGACTAAATACGTACTGTGATTGCGCGTAAAGTCGGTGTTTCTCAATGTATCGATAGCGTGTGGTTAGCATGCAACTGAAGAATTAATTAAAAATCGTAACAAACTTATTTGCAATACAAATTTAACCGACTAATTAACACATAATTTTATTTTAAAAACACACGAATAATAAAATAAGACCAGATTGTCATGGAGACGATATATCGTATATATAAATAAACAAAATAGAACACTCTATAGATATGTAATTAATATTAATATAAATAAGCTAGGCCCCGAACCGTAGAAAGATTCAAAATAATCAATCGTTTCCAATATAATCTTTATAATATGTTTATTATTAATACATTGTGGATATGTTTTATTATTAATATAAATTAAAATGAATCTAATATGCATTTAAATATACTTTTAAAAAAACCATCGTAAGGAGGACTTTATTTGCAATATGAATAGTTAGTATGTTGGAGATAAGAATACAGGTAAACGTAAAATCTGAACGCAGTATTGCCAACCTCATCGAAACAAACGTCTACTTTAAAATTATTTTTTTTATAAATAAAATGAGGTATACAAATCTCAAATATTTTAGGGGATACTATAGAAGCTGTAGTATAGATAGATAAACAGTTGAAGTAAGTTTATCTATAGTTTTCTATATCTATCACGAGCATCAGAGCTCATCAGGAGTTGTTCAAGCGTATTATTAAGCTTTAAAACCATACTTAAATTTGCAAATGTAACTAAAACTCGAATTTATTAATTAAACTTATGTGTTCTAGATATTCACATGAATCGAATGGACACGTTCCTATCCTAATAACTTTTACATAAAGTTTTTAGCACGTTTCGCTAGCGTATGTGGTGAATTGACAGTTGTCACACCGGGGTGACTATAGCGGTTAATGAGTTAAAACAACCGTTAACACTATCGTGGCCGCATCAAATTACCAAAAATTTACGCTATTGAAAGTATAACTTCAAATAAATGTAGCATTAGGAGTTGCAGATATAAAAATTCATTCACCGTATTCATTGTTCAGTTGTGTATGCTAGATCACCGGCCGCAAACGGTCGGTGCAATCATGATGCATATGTGGCACCATGCGGCCACAAATGGTCGAACTCGTGATGATGCCACATAGGCACCACCGGCCACGAAAGTGTTAAGGTCGTAATGTAAATGTATCAGATCGAATAACGATAAATCTAAGACCGTTAAATTGCAAGAAAATATGTAAGTAATAATTAGTAATGTTTTTTCCGATATTGGATCTTGAGCATTTTAAGAAAATCGTCCCCTTCCGCATGATAAGTCACGGAAAGTGATTCTGGAAACGTATTCGGCGATGTACCGCAAATAACTGGCGCCATTTTTCTAATTTGATTTTCAAAATCCATTTTTTATAAAACGTTTAAATGTTTTTCATAAATATATAAAATTTCGTAATTACTTATTTTATTTTTTCGTGGAAGAATGACTAAGTAAGGATATGATCAATTATCTTCTACTGGTGTATCTTATGCAGACCGATTGAGATTAACGCAGCATGTTATAGAACTCTTTATCAAATATAGAAAAAAACTCTTGACAAGTTTATAAATAAAATATCCGAATGCACTTAAATACGTGTACAGTCATCCCTGCTATAGCGCTGAGATAGAGACCACGTTATTGAAACCCGCGCTATAGAAGACTAGGAGACCATACAAAAATTTGAGGTTAGGTTTTTATAAATTGTATTTTGTCAATTATACGACATCGATTCATTGTTATATTCTTAGTTTGTTCACGTGCACCTTTATTTAGAGCCATTGTAATGGTATTTTAATGCATTGGTGATCTAGAAGGGAACACTATATGAGGGACTATCACACCCACCGCAAGGATCGCTATAGGAAGGTTGACTCTATTTCCAATTTTCAAACCATTCTTGGAAAGCAATTTTTGATATGGCGTTTAGCTTCCACGACGAGTCTGTCTTTATATTTATATATTTACCTCCCCAATGTTAGCAAAACGTCGTCCTTTCATGATTTTTCATCTTTGGGAATAGCGAGAAATCACATCGGGTCATATCCTGTGAATACCGAGACTATAATATCGGTATAGTTTTTGGCTAAAAATTCTTTCACATTTTCCGTTTTTTCCAGTGCACCAAAATATGTAAAACTTTTTTAACAGCCAAATATAAAGTAACCATTCAATAAGGCTATCAACCCGATATCCCCTACAATACAAATACAATAAAAAAAACGTATTATAAAAAAGAATTAGGAAATTTTAATTGATTTTAAGAAAGTTTAATCAATTCATATTTCATATTATTCCCCTCTTGGGGTCTCTTGGGTCATTTAATCTTCCGGCGACTGTGTGCGCCGCACAATCTGGCCATATGAACGGCACGCCCCCGATTATCAATGTCAAGATACGTCACGGACAAGTAACACACAACACAACAAAATAACGGGATCATTGAACATATTCATATAGTGTTTCCTGTTTTTTATCCATACATTTCGATTTTTAACGAGCTGAACAATTTTATAGCTCCCAATTCGGTCCAGTTGCGAAAGTTGCGGAGCCACGACAGTTTCTTACTTCCAAAACCACACATATGTCCAAAGTACTCGATTTTACAGGTTTTTACAATGTCCAAAAGCTCCTTGTGAAGTAGTTGTAGAACGTTTGTATTCTTGACACACGGTAAATTTTTGTTTAACTTTTAATTACACAGTCTGACATTAACTTCATATTTATTTAATTTTTAAAAGAAGATCGAATATTAATCTAATATTATGTAGCTATGATTGAGAACTTTTGCAAATATATTGTTAAATTATTGCCTCGTTCATATTTAACCCTTTCAATGCGGCGGGTCTAAAAACGATTCTGCTTCTGAGTGCGGCGCCATTTGGACCAATTTATTTTTTTGGCGAAGTAAATTTGTATTCACCGTTTACCGCTATATTAGACCATTTTCCTATAAGAGATTTATGCAAACATGTTGATTAGGATATGTTCTTCCATCTCAACTAAAAAAATAAACTCGATTCGCTTTATTTTCGTAATAATAAATCGAACAAAATATCAATTAATCAAACAGAGATTAAGTGAGAAAAAAATGGGAATGCGAATCAAAATCAAAATGCGAAATGCAATTTTCTTAAACCATTATATCCGTATACGTGTATGTGGAACATAATGTACGTGGAACACCCTTAAGAACCCCTGAGCCGAGATACGTCACCGATACTATTGCAGAGATTTGAATGAGACACCACGCGCGATTTGAATCATTACTATTCATATTTACATATTACATGGTTCCTATAAATTTCTTGTGATATGTTGTATTATTATTGATAGCTGTGTTTATTAGCTGATTTTAGAACAAAACACATCCATAACTCAGTCCCTGGATTTACATGTAACGACAAGTTAAAGTTTTAAAGAATCTCGCGCATGTACGACATGCAGCCGCACCCTGGCACGATTTGTATGCGCATGTACGTCATGCGCCCCGCACTGAAAGGGTTAACAGTGTTTTATGAAGGTATTGAGGATGATTCGTGCATTAATATAATGTTTAGTTGTTGCAGATGTAGAAAATCATCAAGATTAATACGATTGTAAAAAAAAAATGATTTTTTTCCCTATTAATGTATAGATATCCGACGAGGAAAAGATTGCCAATTTTTTTTAAATATGTTTGATAATAATTTAAAGGACTAGTTTACTCAATGATCTAACTGGGTCACAGATTGGCGATTGCAAAAATCATTCGGACAATTGGAATCAGATCGCTTAGCAAGTCTAAAAATTAAACGCGTATTATAGATTTGAATCGATGTCATTGCCACACGGTGTCGAGCATCCGTTAAAAATGAATAGGGAATAGCATGTAAATATGATAATCATTGCAATAATTGCACGTCAGTTAGCGATTCACTGACCGTGTCCTAAAAATTAATCTGCCTGTGTCGCCAATCTCGATTCTATATACAATATACAGTAATGAGACCCTTTAAATGTAATTTTACAAATTAATATACGTACGTTTTCATTGTGTTTATGCATGGACCTTGTGTAACTGTCAAATTTACCTGGAATTTTCCATATAATTGCTGCCTTAAAATTTAAATATCAAAATTAAGTAATTTTGGAGCAATTTCCCATATGTCAATCTACCTGTTTGTTCACGTAATTTCATCTTGAGAAATTTAACTGTTATGCATATGACTTGCGAGATTAATTTGATCACAGGTATTACATTTCGACATGGGCCCAACCCGTTCATATTGTCTGGTTAGGTACGTATGGCTCAACGTGATGGATAATTGTAAAATTCGAAAATACTTACCGGCAAGACTTTATTGAGATGTCTTCGCGAGCTATCGCAATTAATATTCCAGCTTCATCCTATATCGCATTCTCTATGTCTGACATCACTATTGTTGTGTCTGCATCCTGTTTTCCTTGTAAAACCTACATAAAAAATAATTCATATACTATTAATCTATTTTTTAAAAGAGAATTAATATATTTCATGACGATCTTTAAAGAATTTATAGCTTTTTTTTTATTAATAACCATGAATTTATCCTCATGATTATCACGATACATAAGTATACACTTCCTATGACGTAATGTTTAAAATATTTAAAGAATCTATTACAAACATTTGATATTTAAATTTTATTGCGATCTGGAAAGCGAACGGTATTCTTCAATTTAAATTCGTAATAAATTGGAAATAATTACATGCTCCGTTATATCGAGTAATTTTCTTCTTGAATTATTACTAAAATATCGCATATTTATGCATCCATCACTAGATTATTGAATATATAATCTTAGAGGAACCAAAAAGAAATCGCGCATTTTTTTAAACGATGCCTGAGGTCAATTTGTATCCAAAAACTATGAATGTCCAATAATTTTAACCTAGCCATGCCATTCGGGACCACAATTCTTTTAATATAAATCCAATATGTCACAAACTTTTTATATTTGTATAAAAAAGTATAAAGAATACATATTATATATAATTATTCATATTTATTGTCCGCAATTGTTAAAACGGCAATATTCGCTTCTGTTGCTACGGGTGTAGTGTTTTTTCTCGCTCGTATCCGGTGCGATGTACCAAGCGCGAGTGAAACGTATACTAGTAACACGTTCCGCGGTCGGAAATCGACGGCTTGTCCTCAGTCTGCGGCGGGAAATCCCCGAAAATCGACCGAAATTTTGAAGCATATCATAAATAACTATTTTTACTCTTAGAATAATCCATTGTTTTTAAAAAGTCAAGATATTGATGAAGATTTCCATCATAAATAGACGCTATTTATGCTTGTTAGAAAAGGTCGATCGCTAATAAAGTTAATGAAATCATTACTAAAAATGGAATAAAAATGTTAGATCTATTGAATTCGTTTCAATTTACAAAATAAAATATAAAAAAACGTAACCATAAATTTTGCAAGCCTATAGCGTTTCTATAGACTGGTCACAATCTCGGCGCTATAGCAGGGCCGACTGTATACTATCAACTGTCGATTTTAATAAAAAAGTAACATCAATTGCTTAATAATGTGATCGATATAATTCTAATGTTTTCATCTTGAAGATATATTAAATGTCAATATTTGAAGATTAGTGAAAACTTCACTAATTAACCACTTCATTCGCGAATTATTTTTGTCACAACGTTCCAAAAAAATGTATTTTTTTTTGCTTTTAATTTGAAGCATATTATTAAAAACATAAAAATGTTTTTATATTTTGTTCAACCCTTTTCAGTCCATTTTTTGCACTTTTACGTAAAAAAAATCGTATTGCTTGTAAAATCGTAAAATGCATTGAAAATCTATTATCAGGCTATTGCAAAGTAAAAATGCAATTGGAACAAAATAAGCTAGAGAGTGATCCTTTCATAAT
>JAGXCT010035898.1:22782-48404 GCA_022495035.1 Philopotamus ludificatus | reverse complement strand
AGACGAAATCATGATGTCGACTATATGTCGACTTACGAGTTTTAAGGGTTAAAAATATAAATCCTCAAATTTCTACCCCTTAATTACCTCTGTCACACCTTTAAATCCATTCTTACATTTTTATTCACATTCGATTAAAACTTCGACGAAAAAGAAACGAGACACAGCCACTTATCCTTGGAATCAAAGAACAAACAAGAAGAAGACTTCACAACTTAGTACCTTTTCAAGTCCTAAAAGAAAACGATTTCAAAAAATGGTATTGAAGTTTTTTTTAAAAGAGATAATAAACTGCATTAGGCATAAAACGTAATTGCAGACAATGATAAATATATTTTTTCATATTTATTTTTATATAAAAAATGTAACTCAAACATAATGCGTTTAGAAATATGTGATCAAGATCAAACGCAATATGATTAAAACCAGTTATAAAATTGAAATCGACACTGAACTCAAATTTCTTGCTAAGTTGCAAAACTTTATTGATCCTCAAATGTGAAGAATTCAATATAAATTAGGCAACAAGGCCAAAACTTACATAAATAACAATCAATGTTTTAATTTTTTGTTTTGAAAGAAATATGGGTCACTGCGATATTTATTTAATCCATAAACCAGAAAAATAATGCAATTTTATTTTTATCAATCACAAAACTAGATATTACATAATTTACCGGTATGCATGATTTACTTTTAAAATGTAATATATTTTCTTAAACGACACATATAAACATATAAAACATCGGCCATAAACTTATTTTATTGATTCGCAATTTATTTTTGTGGATTTGTATATTATTTTTTTTTGCGAAAACCGCAAATTATAGATACTCACGACGTATATATCCTGATTTATATTCAATTTTTTTTTGACCACAGCTCATTCAGTTTATATAATATCGCGTGCAAAATTGTTACGTACGCATTCGCGATTTCGTTGTGAATTTTTGCGAATAAAATTTTGGCCACGTGCAACTGTAGAAAGTTATTTATTTTATTTAATCGAAATCGAAAATTAATGAATTTATTTACAAATGTATTATTCAAATTTTCTTCAGTTGCGTAGCTTTTGTAAGCTTCCGGTCGCAAGGCTATCAAAGTGCGTGTTATGGCCAATGAACCCCGCATTAAAAAAATGTATTATTCACTATTCTATTGGTATTAGATATTACATTTATCATGTTGACGGCGGTTAAGTTTACAAAGTTGTGCAATAGTGGATGCAGCCAGTGTTGATAGACCTTGGAGCGGTCATTATGCACTTAATCAAATGCACAATGCGAGTACCTTCTGCATAGTTGAATAACCTTTTGGAAAGTGTTTGACAATAAAGGGCAGCTGTCATATTAATTAAAAATAATTCAACAGTATTTATACACAAAGTCTTCGGTTATTTATCATAAATATTTATCTGATACTGTGTATATGATTACGATTATACATTTAATCCATTTATTATCCGTATGGATGTTGCCATATTGCGACAAATGGAGCATGATCTAATAAATTCATTGTGTAAATTTCCCGCCAAAACTTTCGCAGTGATAAGCGATTTAACCTTAGTTTCGTTGATTTTCAAACGATACACAACTGATCCAAAACAGCTTTTGCATTGGCGTGTCGAATTGCAACATTTTGATGCGAGCATACGGCTTTAAAATGGGACAGTGCACTTGTGTGTATGTAATATTGCGTAACCCTCCATTTATTTTCCGTACTTGTTTCGGATGGATATAAAAAATATAAAATTTTCAGTATTCAGTTAACAAATCGTGCATTTGCCGCATCACGTATTAAATTCTCACTCAGGCAAGTAATAAATTGTATAATACATACCTACTTTTTTGGGAAAACAATAAAATAATGCAACACTTGATACAAGGGTTGTTATTGCGAAACGTCAACTCGCATGTCTACCAACTTAACAGTGAATAATTTCTCTGTCAGTTAGAGTGATTGATATTCATTTGTTTTTTTTTTTTATTATTTTATATAAATAACCTCTTCTCCCATGTATACATATATTGCCGTGTTGCTTTCCGCTATCGGCACGTCTCAATCACAGGAATTATCGTACAAATGTAAAAAAATATAACCGAGCAGAATAAAAACAGGTGTATTGTATTTAAATTTTTTATTTCACATAAATATATATATTAATACTTACATCGATTATCTTAAATACGAATTATATGCATCATAAAAAAATAATTGAATGTAAACATAGATGATTATTACTAACAAATTGAAATGCGCAAGCAACGCATAATATACTTGACTATACTTGTATATACCTAGCGAAATACTTATATGTACTTGATTATATCTAGTGAAAATCAACATGTATATTTTTTGTATATCATTTTTATAAAATTTTACGTTATAAGACGCCGATACATATAATTGAGCAAGCCGAATAATTACTTATCGCTAGTATGAATTTATTATTTATTTATATTAGTCATATATACATATAATCATTCATAGATATGTGGCATGCATTCACAATTAAAAAGATATCGCCGCAACCGAATTTTAAACAGTATATAAAAATTGTTAACGCTGTATTTTAAAAATACTAATTCAGCCGAATCTTTTTTTGCTGCCGGCGGAATGAATGTATATCGTTTGAGGTATGATTTATTGAATACAATTGGCTATAATTGTTCAGTTACAACATTTTTTGGAAGAGTGTAAAGTAACGTTTCCTCCGTTTATGTAAAATTAGCTACTTAAAAATTAATAGCACAAGCACGAGATATGTTTAGTATAAATAATATTTATTATCTACTATAACAACCATACATAGGACAATATAAAGCATTCAAATGTCGTAATAATGCTATGTATACATAACTGACATAAATTTTCCAATAAAATGCGTAAAATTACGTATAGATCATGTAAAACAAATTTACAAAGAACACACAAAGCTTAACAATATGTAAATTTAAATGGTTATAGTTGTATATTAACGATAAAATAAATTCAAGACGCACGGATAAATATTTAGATCGATAATTAATATATGTTCGTTTGAATTTTCTTAAATCTGCTCTTGATGATTAAAATAAGTATGGCACTCCAAAAATGTAGTGAAAAAAGCTAATTCTCATGTAAAATGCAAAAATAAAACAACAAAAAAATTGAAAGAAAAAATCTTTAATATGAAAATACAAAAATAATGTTAATATAATAAAAAAAAACAAATAAAATAAATTCGTATATATCTTCCGTGTACTATTGTTATTTACAACTATAGAATATTTTTTTATGATATTATTTACTTATAATTTCTAGTATTTCGGTTATAGTTCTTGCGTTGGAAATCATTTTATACAGTCAAATATGAAATAATATCATTTTCTCATTGCTCGCAGTCAGATTATTCATATATCTTATTAAACAAATAAAAAAAAAATACAAGAAATAATAAAAATAAATTAGTTATCAATACAATGTATGCAACTTTATAATATAAATATATTACCACCTAATCTTAGAATGTGTAAGGGACTTAAAATCAATTTCGATGCCGAATACTTATTAAGCTATATGATATTAATATGAAGAGCGACATAAAGCATCATACGTTACACATGTAATAATTTAGAAATACATAGAATTATCAAATGATTCAATTAAATAATTTATTGCATTTTGTGGATGAAAAATTTTGCATTTTGTAACAAAAAAATTCATATGGAAATCGTATATCATTAACAATATTTGCATTATTTAAATTTCGATAGCAAGATCAAATAAACGTTATAGAAATGATAAATAATAAATTTTATTAATATATTTCTCATAATAAAACATAGTAAATGGCATGTTCCTTAATTAAAGCGAAGCGAAAAAGGTTTCTATATATGAAAATAATATTTTTATGCATTTTTCAAAAAAAAAATTAGCCAATGCGTTTATTTTTATTATTCATAACGTCAACTTATATTACCTACATTCATAAAATCAAATAAAATAATATATTTTATCACAACAATGGGATGGGATGGTTATATAAATTCATAAACTGAACATTTTTAACGTTTGGGTTTATCATGACTATAAAGCAATTCCAAAATATTTTTGTGAAATTATTACTGTAATTAACAGAAAGGACGTGGAGGTGTATTATGCTCAAAACTGACGTTGTTAATTAAATGAGATTCGTTTGTTGAAAACATGGTACATACATATATCAATCGTGCCAGAAAACGTGCCGTCTTTTCTATATTAGTTTATTATATAAAAAATGAATCCTTCTAACAAATTTTTCAGTTTTAAAATTTAAAAAAAGCAAACATTCGACACTTTATATTTTTTTTAATAAAAATCATAATGCAACAGTGGTAGCCAAGAACATTCGTAATGTGTACGGCAGAGATTCTATCAGTGTTCGGAACACCGATGATGTTATGCTGAATAATACTTAAGGCTGATCTCCATGAAAATACCAAGGACATTGTGTTGAAGATCGGTACTAATCAATTGGCGGTGATGAAACATCTGCAACACTTTAGAATAGTTTCTGAGTATAGTTTCTGCTGGACCGAGTTACACGTGTTTTATTGTGTGTGAGACAAAATCAAAAACCTTTTTGTATCAGCTAGTGACGGAAGATGAAATATGGATTATCTATTATAATGTTACAAGGAAACGACACTGCGTCAAGCCGGAGAAATTCTTATTCCAGAAATTCCATTAAATACTCCGAAGACAGAGCATAATAATGCTAACGTGTCTGTCTTACAATAAATATGGAATGATAAAGAGGACTGACTTTCTACTACATGTCTCAAAAGGATTCTTCGATACTTTGGACATCTTGTTAGAAGAAACGATAGCTTGGAGAAGTTCGACGAGGTTAGAAATAGACTCCACCGTAGTAGCTGGAATGCGAGATGAAAGAATAGTCACGATCCTGAGATACGAGGGTGCCGACTAAAGAAGTTTTGGTGGAAAGTGAAGAGTATTTTCTATCATGAACTGTTGAATTCTAACCAAACAATCTATGCTGAGTTATATCGTGAACAGCTGCAAAAATTGTAAAAAACGATCCAAATTGATTAATTGCAAGATTATTGTTTTTCATCGTGACAATGTTGACGCAACACAAAGCTCAAGTCGAATGATTTAAAGCTTTCACTTTATTCTCTCAACTTCGCACAATCTGATATAAATGCATTCGACACATCCTTTGCATCGAAATCGGAAAGTTTTTTTATCCGATGGGAGACAGTTATTAACCTCTACGTCCCGGTGTAAAGAGAACAGCAGCTTCATTGAGCATGCATCGACGTGACCTCACTCCCTGTAGTGGTCTCGGACTTATGTATATGACGAATAATTTCTTGAAGATGTAACGTTTATGTTAAACGAATTATTCAAAATATAAATCACGGGAAACAAAAAAATACCCCACCGTAATGAGAAGGTTTAAAGGATTTAATACAATTTGTGCATGTAAAAACAACTTAGACCTGACTTTATATATGAATATCTTAAGCTTTCAAATTCCGTTATTGAAATTATTTGGTTAAAAGGCAAAAATCAATGAAGGGCAGTTTTTACATCCGTTTGTAATAATTTTGTGTCTAAAAACTGCTGTAGAACGAGAAACAAATGAAAATCTAAAGAAGCGAGATCCAGAGAATAAGGCAGATATAACAGTAACTCTAACCTAATTTTTTAGATGGTGTCTTTCGCTGAATGGAGCCTTGCATTGCCATAGTGCAAGATGGCCAGTTTTGGGCGAGCTTAAATGAGATTCGTCTTTAATCTCTCAAATTGTGGACAACGAACATCTGCATCTGGTTCATCCTTTGGCAGCAATTTTAAATGACGATACCCTTGATATCCCACCGCACGATATCACTTTTTCTAGGTGGTCATTGGATACACAGACGATGATGCTCATACATAGTTGAATGAATTGATCCAAGTGTGTCCGCGCTAATGAGATGCCTGGATTCATCTTCACCAAATCTTGTAGAATGTTTTTTTTAATGTTTTATGCCTCCCACGACCTGATTCATCTAGCAACGAAAAAACACAGTCATCTCCATACACATCACAAATGATTTTATGCGCATATTAGTTTAATTTGTTTCCATTTTGAGGAGTTTTTTTCCGAAACAAGTACACGTACAAATGCTAAGACTACTTAGAATAAACAGAACTACGGTACACTCCACATTTTTAATACAGGCTTAAACACGGCATGTATTTTTGGCACTACCTATATAACTTTATATTCATGATAACCCTAACATGTTTAAAAAAATATGGAATCTAAATTATACACACATTATGTATATCGAAAAGATGGTTTTTAGTATTAACAAAACATTATTTTAACATAAACCAAATAAATAAACATACGGCACGGCTCACACATAATTTCACAGCCATTTTTACATCCTATAAAACTCAAAACATGTAAATTATTATTTTTAATTAACGATAACGTTTAAAAAAAAAAAAGAAGATTTTATTGACATTTTTTGTGTGATGCTCGGTTTCTATTTGCACAATCATATTTATTTTACTCTCGTTTGTATGAATATTTGTTTAAATGTATCTTTTGTAATCTCAAGCATCATTTTTTCCTCATCTTCAGCTTTTTTATTGAGACATTAGATAAATATATTGGATCTTATAAAATAATTGAATTGTGCAAGTCTTTACTAATACTCATAATACTCACGAAAGAAGCAAAAAAAAGTTATTATTTTACGAATAATCTACACGATACTTAATATATGCAACTTATTTTCGTATAAAAACAATTATATTTCAAGAAATACATATGCTGGAAATAAATCAGGTTTAATCGGTAATACCTGAGTGTGAGATGAAGAAGAAATATAAAAGAAAAAAAATATCATCAACTCAAATGATCAATAAAATAAAATATATTGCAAAATGGCATGGATTGACGTTGAAGACGAGAGCGCCTTTAACAACCAATGAAAACGACGAAAATCTATAGATAAAGTTTACTTATATTTTAAGTAAAATATATTCCCTTACATTATGATATTATGTACATTCGAAGTTACAGCATCGACCATGAATAAATCATATTTTGATTAATATAATCCACGGTTAAATGTGTTTATTTAATTATACCTAAATGCGATCAATGCGTATGTCAATTAACGATAAAGAAAAACAACAGATGATCAAATGCAAAATACTGATGACGACATAAATAAATAACTAAAAAATGGAATGAAATTTCGGATCAATATCTAACATAAACCAAAGTTGCTTATTTAACTAGCATTTTTTTTTTAATTTCCACATAAACAGTAGATATTAAAATATGAATGTGCGTCAAAATCATATAAATGAAATAAAGAACGGATCAGAACTACAATTAAAATGTGACCTTAATTCAATATCCCACAAAAAAATATTTTAGTTAGTCGATATATAAAACATTATATATGTATTTGTTCAAAAAACTAAATTAAAATGAAATGCATCCGACTGTTACGATATTAATAACTATCTCAATACCGATTTAATAATGAAAATAACATTTGAGAGTATACCGAACAATATTCAAAAAGAAAATAATAATAATAATAATACATGATCTATGCAATGCCCATCTATCTTAATTATCGCACATATCTTGTCAACTTTATCCACTTATTTACAATCTTATCTGTCAATGGAATACTATTTTTATATATTTACATTTAACATAAACGAAAATTATAAATTACCGACATTTTTTAATCACATGTATTTAAAAAAAAATACATAAACTTTATGAAACGTTGGATTAAGAACATTGTATTATATATATTTATATATTATGCAGTCGAATCATTTCCATCGGACTAATCTCACTCACATATTTTCAAATTGTCTACACAAAGCATCACTATATTTAAGCTATTATAATGTTTTCGCATTTCCATCAAGCAAAAGTCTGGAAAAAAAAAATTAAATTAGTAAAAATATAGTAATAGCATATTAAAAATAGTGTATAGCAAACACGCACTATGTATAAAGGGTACATTGAATGTATGTGGTAGGAACAAATCCTTCTTGCGGTAAGTGAGCTCGCCGAACTCGTGTCCAACCATCACCTTGATCTAATTCGACGAGTAGTAATTCTTCTCCTTCTCGCATACCCATTGAACCTTCGGATGTTGCTGAAATATTTAAAAAGTATATAATGAAAATTGCTTTACGTCTACAGATAAAAACATAATTAAACTATAATATTCTGCATTCATCAATCCTTTTACTCGATATGGGTTATCTAGGACAGTGCTTCCCATTTCGTGGGCTGCGGCCCCCTGGGGGGCCGCAGGATTTCTCGCGAGGGCCGCGAAAATATTCAGTAATTAATTTTAAATATTTTTCCATGACAGCCTATGAATGTATATATTTAAGTCTGTAAAATAATAATACATATGAAAACATATTTATATATACCGAGAAGATAATGTAAGCGCATGCGCTTTTCTGTCGGGAACTTTCAACAACAACAAAAGGAATAGATTAATCCATTTAAAAAAAATATTCAAGATATTATTAATAAAGAATTCATCAATATCTTGACTTGAAATGGTTGGAATAAGAAAAAAATAAGGGTAAATAAGAAAAATATAAGAATAAATAATAGTAAAATAAGAACAAAAAAGAAAAAAATAATGACAAATAAGAATAAATTAGAAACAAGATTATTTAGTATTTTGTGCACAGAGATGTATTCAGTGCACGGAGTTTTACTGTATCATAGTGAAGTACGACGCTATCTCAAGGAAAGTTTTAAAACGATTTTGTGCTGAATATAACTATAATACACCTATCCCTCGATTTACACGATACTTTTTTTACACGTTTTCGCTTTTACACGGTTTTAAAAAAAAAAAGTTGAAAATAAATGTTGAAAATAATCAATAATAATAATTTTATTTGTTCGTGCGCCCACTGTAGGTATGCATTCCACTGTAGGTGTGCATTCCACTGTAGGTATGTCTCTTCCCGCCATTCGGCGTTCATCCATTCATATACTCCTAATCAGGTTTTCAATCCTGATGGGTAAGGGTTATTTTGGAAAAGGTTTAATTAATAAAAGAAGATAATTTTATTTTAAAGAATAATTTTGTGCTATTTATGTATTTTAAAAAAACAATCATATTATGCGTTTTTTGTGTACTTTTCGATTTACAGAGTTTTACGCATTGAAAATATACACTGATTTACACGTTTTTCAAGAACCCATTCACCGTAAATCGAGGGATAGGTGTATTATAATTGTAATAATATTATTGGCAAATAATCTTAATAAAACTATAAAATATTTTTTTTTGGGCGGGGGGCGGGAATTAATTCTTTCAGATTTAGGGGGCCGTGACATGAAAGTTATTGGGAAGCACTGATCTAGGATATACGAGGGTTTTCAATTCATGTTGTGTTGTGACAACCCTTAACAAGAAACGGACTGAATCCATAAATGATCAAACAGCACGTGTTATAAATATTTTTATTTTATATTGTTTCTAAGATCGCTGGCCTCAAGCACTAGATTAAATATTTAATGCTGACATTTAAATAGTTAAATGATTATTATTATAAAAATATTGTAAAATTACCTTCAAATGGATATAAGGCTTTGCATGTTCCGAGAGGCTGTAATTGTTCCTCAGAATAAAATTCATCGTCGACACCTTCGCCCGTCTCTAAATCTCCAGTAGCTACTGCAGCTCCACCGGCTCCTAAGCTATTATGTGACGTACCTAAACCTGACTCGGGACTACCGCCAGAACTAAAACAACAAAGATATTATTAAATACAATAAAAAATTCACATAATAACAAATGAAACATGTAAAATTACCCATGATTTGGTTGTGGTGTATTCGGAGCCGAATTTTTCAACGTAGGCGCACTAACGCTACTATCGCTCGCTGATCTCGAGAGTGATTCTTCATTGCTACCGACAGAATGTCTATAAAATAAAAAAAAACAATAATAAATACTTGTAGTACATATTTAATTTACTTTGATCAATTCAATCATACCGATGAGCTCCTCCGTTGAGTTTAGTGTAAGACGCCGGCTGAGTTCCGCTGGTATTAACGCTTCCACCTGAACCATTCCCGACAACGCCCGTTCCTTGCGCAGCTTCTAACCAATTATTATACCTGTCTAACTCTAATTTTAATTTTTCTAATTTATGACTGCTCTCATTTAATTGACCTAAAAGCAAAAATAAATAATGTAACGAGTGAAACAAAAATTAAAAACAATCTAATGTGTAATAAAAAAAAGTTTTTAACCTTCTACAGTCATCGGATCGCCCAACGCAGGGTTTCCTTCGTATGCTCCCTTCATTTTCATTAATCCATCCATCGCAGCTTGCTCTTGATTGATCTGATAAGATAATATAATGTTATTGTTTCATAAAAAGAGATCCAGTATGAGATTAATATGGATTTTATGATTAGATGAATAAAAAATTGAAACGCACTTGTTTTTTTAATTCTTGAACTTTAGCAGCAAGCTTTTTCCGTCGCTGATTTGGTGGCAAATCTCCATAATCCTCCTTCGCTTCCGTAGAAATGTTATTCTATATAAAAATTAAATTATGTTTTAATAATAACAAATATGCGTTTAATAAATTCGGTTCATAACAAAATTTCAGAAGGTATTTGCATTGATTTTTATAGCCAAAATCACAATTTCAATCGTGAATGATTAATTATAACCTCAAATGTATTATAGAAATGCAGATTGTATGCATAAATGTATTTATATTGTTATTATATTTACATACACATGCATATTGCAATGTAACTAATTAAAGGATTTATTATAAGCATACATTATTTCACAAATCTGGATGATGCAAACAAGGGAAGAATCTATTAGGTCAAGTCATAAATAATTTAGGCTGCATTGTAACTATTGCATTATTGCTTTTAAAAGCTAAATTTCATCTTTTAAATCTTTTATTTGATGGGAATAGAAAGCTAAGAGTACGCTTTAGTGAAATCAGTTAATATGAAAGATCTATGTGTTCTGCAGACATTAATAGAGACGTTTTACTGAACACGTTTGAGCTTTCGTTCCACTTATTAATTTTTAGTTTATGGAAAACAGTCAGCCCTCCTATAGTAAAGAAATCGGAACCCCGCTATAGAACCTTAGACATCTATTGACAATTGGGATAGGGGGTTTTAAATTTAATTTTTCTTCTGTACTCAGGAGGAAGCTGTATCAGACTGGTCCGATACAGTTCCATCCCTTGTCATCCACCCACACCGCATATACCGTCTTGAGCTCAGTTTAATCGGTGCAACAAAGGCAGTTTTTTCGTGATTTTAAAAACGAAACAGTGTGAAGATGCTACTAGTCAAAACTCTTTAAGTTTAGCCTTGAAATTACCATGAAATATATACAAAACATGAAATTTTGATCTTGAAAATTTACTCTCTATAGGAGAGACTGTCAAACTCGGCATAGAAAACCGTGCTATAGGAGGGTTTACTGTAAGAGACTACATAAATTATCAACTAAATAAATACAAATTAACGGCGTATATAACATTTACTAAAACAATTTTAAATTTATTTAAGACTTGACCTTAATTAGATTAACATATTCTCATTATTAGCTAAATATTTAATTTTTCAGTTTATTATAGGTATGAAAGCAGGCAGATTCACTTACTTTTATAGAATGACAGGCCTCAATCAACTTCTGTCAATCCGAAGTATGTTTGTTAGCAAAGAAAAAGCAGCGTGAGAAAAAGAATAAACTTATTTTAACATAGGGTAGGATACAAGCTGAATAAAGCGACAAAATGTTAGCATGCAATGGCTTAAATTTAAAATAATAGAGATAATTCCCTTCGATCTTATGCGGATGACTAATATTCTTTTTCTGTGACAATGGATGTGATGTATAATTGATTATTCTATTTTGTTTTACATATATGCTGTGAATCATCAATAATTAAGATGTATCTAGCTCACACGTGAAGTAACGACATGTGGATAATATTGATAGTGAGTTAGCGAACAAAATGAATTATTAAAAACGTGTAAAAACGCGGGATCGTCAACAATAATTAGTAGGATTATTGTCTGAGATGTATTGTATGAATGTAACTACGTACATGTGTGGTATTGTTTTGAGAGAGTGCCAATTCGGTCATGCTAGCAATAGTGATAGCATAAAATGTTATTTTAATTTCACAGCTACTTACATTTTTCAATATTGATAATGAAAGACCATAAACCATTCAGAGATAATGACGAAGAGACAGTAGATTAGTTTTACGGGTGATAATTGAAGTTGTGCAACAAAAGAAAAAAAAACATTTTTAATACACCAGTAAATTATCGGAAAACGTAAGATTATATATTAAAATTTAAACTCTTAATTAAGTGATGGGTAACAAAAAAATGAAAAATATCCAATTTCCGACTATAATATAAAAATTACTATCAAAAGGTATTAGTAGATAATAAACATTCTCTATTAATGAGTTCAATACAATACTTATTGGATTTTAATACTAGATGTAGACACTTTAAGTAGGATTACACATAATACCAAGCTGATAATTAATAGTGACATTAAAAAGTCACTCTGTTAAAGGAAGAGAAAAATATCCCTTTAACATTATCAGTGCTACTATTTAATAAACTTAAATTTAAATAAATATATATATAAACGTACTAAATCTACAATGCACGTTACTAAATATTAAGAAAATAAATCACATTGATTAAATAGACATCATTTTAACTTAAATGCAACGATAGTAACTGCTTTATTAATCTAATTGTATTAGCCAAAAAAAAGGAATACGTAGTTTTAATTTATGAAATTGTGGATAAACATCGTAAACCAATATCCAAGTATTAATAATTACTAAATACATAATTTTAACTATGATACCACCAAGCATTTATCCAGTTTTAAAAATATGAAGTAAAATATCTCAGCATGAGAGAAATGAAGATTACCTTGTTCGAACTAAATATTCCAAACAATCCAACCCTCTTTTTTAATCTTCCACCACTTATTGTGCCTTTTACGGTGTGATGCTGATGTGGCATGTGATGGTGTAACGACGGATCCGAACCTCCCCGAGGACCGTCCGTTGTATCACTCCTGATTCCGCCCGATCCAGTGCTTCCCACTTTACTTAAATCTTCGAAGGGATAGTCTCCAGGGGGATTAAATCCTGATTTATATCTTTCGATCACTAATTGAGTATCCTTATTAACAAAAAAAAATAATTTAATATAATATAAAAACATATTTTCATTGCTTAAAATAATGTTTTATGAACATACTTCTTTTTCATTGATTAAATCTCCAGCTCTTACAATTCCATCTATACACTTAGAAATTATAGGTAAAACGTTTCTTTCAATTTGAGCGGAACTATGTATAAAATGTTTAATATTCTTTATTCTTTTCTCGTCCATTTCCTAAAATAAAAATATTTGAATTAGTCTATCGTCTCTAAACATAGATTATATTCTCAAATAAACATTTTTTTAACCTGAAGTTGTCTAAAAACCTCGGGTAATAATAAATTATAGTGTGATCGTCGAAGATCATTTGTTTTTTGTAATTGATTAGCGTATTCAGTTTTCGCATCTTCGCTCAGCTGCGTTTTCATAGCCATGTTACCGCGTTGTTTTTCCACCTAATAACATAACATTAACGTATAATAAATTTTAATGCGTCAACACTAACGATGTAGGCATGCACATACAATAATTAATTTTACCTCTGCCCTACTGAGATTAAAGTCGGCTTCCACTCGCTGATAATTATCGATAGCTCTTTCCGCTTCCCTAAATGCTTTTTCATAATTACGATGTGATCGATCTAAGGACGCTTCTTGAGTTTGAAGACATTGCGATAATCTGGCACTTTCGATTAATTGTTTCTAATAAAAAATAATAACAGTTGGTTATATTTTATATTACTCGGAAGTCATCATTTCATTAATATGTAATTGTAAGAATATATGTATATACCTTTCTTTCATCTTTCATTTCTTTAGTTAATAAAGTTAGATCCCGTATCACGCTAGCCGATAAATTTTCAGCTACCACTTCATGTTGTCCGGCTAAATCATTTATTTCGTCCATCATCAATCTGAATGCCTTACATGATGTATATCTGAAATAATCACAATGATTTATATTAGTCTTAATATTAAATATGTTCAATTAATTTATTTAACTTACTGGTAATCATCCTCCTCCTTTTTCTTGGGTTGATAATTTTTTACTAATCTCCTATAAAAATAAAAAAATATTGTAAAAGGATCCAGATATAAATCTAAATTCGCTAATTCATTGGATGCAAAATAAATCCAAGAAAAGAACTGTTAATATTGTTCGATGAGAGCATGTTCATGAGTAAAGTATTGTTTATCGTCTAGTCAGTTTATCTCATATGATAAAGTGATAACCATAAAATAACTTCAATCATGTTAACATTTGCTTAATCATTCATTTTTCTTGAATAACTATTTTAATATAAATTGCACACATCGTAAACTTTTTGTACTTGTCTAAAGAGTCTAAAGAATAAATATCATAAATAATTTATTGTTTGGAATTGCGAAAAAATAATAAAAATCTTAAAATTCGCTTCTGTAGCCACGAGCGCTATGATTTTTCTGAACAATCGACATATGCGACGAGTCCTCAGCCTCAGGGGGGGCATCGCTGAGTGTGTGTCATTTATGCGACATGTTTGACTAGATAAAAAATCCAAAATATCTACCAAATTATAAAGAATATCATGAAAAAGTCAAGATATTGATGAAGAGTTTATCAATATCTTGACTTGAAATGTGTCGCGGATGCTTTCGAGCCGCTGTGACTGACGGAATGCTTAAAAATTACAGCAGAATCGTATGATGCATATTGAAATTATGTCAAATATGTATTCATTGATCTCTGAATTTATTTAACGGTAAAAAATCCTGTTGGTGGTCAGTAGGATTTAAAATTATAGATTTAGTGGTACGCGAGATCCTAAAGTTTGGCGATCGCTGTATATGACCGGAATATGTATACGTAGCTCACTTTGAGATTGGCGACCACTGCTTAAGACTATTTTAAACAAATAAAAAAATCGGGGTAACTTAACGACTATGTAAATCGTTAATTATTAAAAAAAAAAAAAACAATACCTTAATTTTCCAGCATATTCGGTTTCTATTGCACATCGATCTTTCATAAAATGGCCAAATTTTTCTAAAAAGTCTATTCCTTTCTGAGAATGCGAGGTTATGTTTTCGCTTTGGTCCTGAAAACAAAAAAAATAAACAATTAATATTTTCATATGCAAAAATTACAACAATATAAATAAAAGGGACTTTTTACAAATTAATTTATCTCGTACATGCGAATGATTTAACATAACAAAGTTCAAGTATGATTCAAAGGTTAATTAACCCAATTTCATTAATATCATTTGACAAACACGATAAGTTATTATCAATATTAATTAAAATTAATAACCGCGGTAATTATTCAAAGGTTTTAAAATATATTCAACGTGTTTTTATTTTTGTATTAAACGGTGATCGAATTTATTTACATTCCTGATAAAATTGATAGCAACGTTATCGTATCATAAATGTACACAAACCAAAAAAATCTATGCAAATATAGAACGAAAGATCAAATACGAATCGAAATTTTAAACCCAATTGTGATGTTTTTGGCTTTGAATAAAATTAAAATTGATGAATAAATAAATATTTGTCACATGGATGCAATAAAATCATTAAGATATTAGTGTGATGTATTTATGCACTGGATTGTGCCATATAAATATTATTTACAAGTCATAATTGCAATATAACACATTCTGATCACGATCTATCGATCGGCGCACGATTAAGCAGCAACCGCTAATTTATTCGCAAATACGCCATGAATTTGTTCAGGAATGATCGTAATTTAACCCTTTAATTGCGAATCCGATCCATTTAAAAAATGATTAATTATAATACGTTACGATGCGATTCAAGAAAAACCTTTACTTTCACACAATGATGGTGCATTAACCTTTCCGTGTCGTCAAATCGACGTGATGAATTTTTCATCAAAGTGAAATCAAAAGTGAATTCACATGGAACTCATCTCGCATACATAGCGATTTCCGATCAATCTCACAACCGTGAAAATATTCGCCAAACTGTTCACGGACGCTCGACGTGAATAATTTATTGCAAAGTCAGGAACGAATGTCATTTTCTAAAATTAAAAAAAAAAACTTTCCATTGCGTGTGCAATTTAAAATTGTGTCAATAAACCAAATAAATAAAGTTCACGTCCGATAAGGTTAAATAAATTGTATACAGTTTATCTGAAACATTCAAGAACCATTTCCGTGGTTAATGGACGATAAAAATATTACATCCGTTCGAAATGAGTAATAATTGTATTATTAACCGACTGTAACTATAAAAGCGCACACCAACATCTTTGAATCATCCATCCTTTTGAATCACACAACTCGGAAAATCACGCAGCATCATATAACGATTGAGTACCCGTTGTTAAATGATCATCGATTAATATACACTTCAGATGGCAAAGAGAATGAAGCCAATTGAAAACATACACTCGAGCAGAGTGCTTTCAGGAAATTAATCCATCCATTGTGCAATGTTATAAATACGAAATAAAGTAAACCAAGATTTATTTTCACAAATTCAATGAGAATCAAACTCATTGTCACAATGCCAGAGACGAAGGTTATATTTGTGAAAGCGACGCCAGTATGTCAACCGACGCTATATTTATTCAACGCATTATTTGCGTATGTAAAATAAAATAAAAAGATTCATATTAACCTTATCTATTAGTCATGCATACATTAATCTTGCAATAAATGAGATAGCACAGTTGAAATAACCCTTTCAACGCGGCGCGCTAGACACTCATGTGCACACGAATTGGATTGACATTCATGACCGTGATTTTAACATGTGTTTACAAGTAAAATAAAGAGAATCAAGCCGTAGTTCTTATTTTAAAAAATCAGTGCAAAAACACTGATAACAATAAATTAATAATCAATCACAAGAAATTTAAATTCACGTGTGTCCGAATTTTTATTTAATTATTATTTTAGAACACAGCCCTGTTCGATCTCTATCGGCGAGTATTTATTATTAAGAACATAACAAATCTGTTTTTTTAATGAAGATAGAATATATCCTAATTCACACTCTTGCATAGTTTTCTGATTGAAAAATAGTATATAATAGCAATAAAACGGTGTAAATAGATCACCCGACCGAAAATATAATTTGGTAAAAAACCATGCACAGGTGCAGATTCGTGTTTAGCTGTCGCGGGGAAAGGGTTAGTCGTGAAAACAAACTTATAAATGAAATATTTCAGTATTTATTAGTGATTAATTTCAAAAACTATACCATTTATGAAGTATAGTATTATATAAATAAAAAAACGATTATATTTGTATTGTATTTATAAAATAAGGGCGAAATTGAATATATTACGATTATTTCCAAATCTACAATGAGCGATTGTATATCTTTAATTCCTTTGATTATTATGATAAAATAATTAAATATGCGGCCAATAAAAACTATATTTTATGTGTATAAATCAATTATTTTGAATATTATATTTTTACGCGTTTTTTTTTGGAATGTATCGATATTGTATGAGCTCTATGACTTTTTGCGCGGATTTCATTTACGCGGAACGTGTATACCGAGTAAAAAGAGGGATTGGTGCTCAACAATTTAGCTGACACGTGACCGATTTACAGATTCAAATTATATCATCAGACCGTGCCGTTGAAGAATGGAACGGGCCTCTAGTCACGTTTCTAAGTAAAAAATATTATAGCATAATTGGTGATTGTAGTTATTTAAATAAATAAATAATAAAACACTACTAGGCACGTCATATATTTATAAATGTAAGATTAATAATATTTGTAAATTTTTGGCACGCTTACATAAAAAGATTCGCCACCACTAAGATAGCATTATATACATTTATGAGACAATGCAGAGTTTTTCATTAAAATAAAAAATACATTTAATTTTGATAAGCAAAATCAATGTCGATAAAATGATATCTCAAGTATTTAAATAAATATTCAGTTGACGTCTATGAAATTTACATTAACAGTTATTCAAAGCCGCATTTGTGTATCAAAAAATGACTCGTCATCGTGATATCGATCTAAGTTAGCAACACTGCGAGCTGTCGAATTCGACATCTGCATCCTCGCTCAAATTATTGATAAAAAAGATATTTGATGATTTTCAACAGTTATATACTCTGATGTTAAATATCTCGGTTCAAGCAAAATTGGATGAACAATATTTACAACGTTTGGGAATCAAATAGTCGAAAATATCTTCTAAAATTACACGAACTAACGTCTGTTATAAATCTATATTTGTAGGGGTTCCGCAATCCATAAATTATAGAAAAACATATTTCTTATAACCTGCTTATCTATAGTTAAAAACAGGGGCGGCTCGTCCATGTACACTGGGGTGCTGCAGCACCCCAAGCAAATCGAGGAAAAAAATATATTAATATATATGTGTCAAATGATTATATAATATATATATCTAAATTAAATTTACATTTAATGTGTACCGCACGGTGTAGAGCTAAAGCGCTGTCTGCTCGTCAGAGCTAGCAGTGGCGTATATTGGATAGATGCGGGGCGAAAGCGGGGTGGGGGTGTCTTGTCGCTAAGCGCTGTGTTGCGCTGCAAAGTCACTTTTGAAATATTCTTTTTTTAATTTTTCACAGCATCCCAAAAGCACCCACGAGCCGTCACTGGTTAAAAACGTAATTTTGCGTAACCCGTGTGCAATGTGTTAATTTAATTGGCATACTTAAAGTAGTGCAGTTTGAACTCCAATTTTGCGGATTTTTTTGTTTAGCGTGCCTTTATTTTATTTTAATTTTTAAAAATCTAAAATGTTTAGAGAATTTATATTTTTCGAAAAGTTTTTTTTATTTTGCTACGCTTGAGAATGCAAGATATTTAATTCGGATTAAATAAGATTCTACATATTATTATAGAATTAGTGTCTAGAAACTAATTTCAGTTACTTTATTTGAGAATGTAAAATTAAATTATGCTCGTATATCAATCTGAATATTTTTAAAAAGATTTATAGATCAATAAAGAATTTGCTCTTACTCTAAAGTCTAATCTAATCGAAAAATCTCTAGTGATGGATAATGCTCCTACTCATTCCAAAAAAGGACGGATTTAATTGGTGAATTCAGTTGAAATACATTTTTATATACTTAATACCATATGATTTTAAACTAAAAAAAATAAAATAATGAATTATAGAAATGTTTACAACATCCCTCATTACTCCGGCGAGGTCGTCGAAAAAACACAGTAAGAATTTTTCATTTAAATTAATGACGTTTTAACTAAAAATTATGATTTTTGCTTAAAAAATAGGACATCGAACGAAAACTGAACCGAAAAACCTTAATTTTTATCCCCACGAAAGTCGGAGCTGAACCGAAAAAATATTCGCTTATTTCGGTTTGGAACATGTTAAAAATAAAAACATTTAAAAATTAATAAAAAAAATATTCACTAGGAACTGAATCAAAAACCGTTATTTTTTCCGGAACAAAAACGATCTAAATAACGGTTCAAATCATTGCGAAAAGCCACCGGAATTCCCCATCTTATTGTAATAAATCCCATTTTAGGTTTGAGGTAAATTGTCAAACATCCTATATCGCTTTCTGCTATAGAGCATTGTGTGCGGCAGTCCCTCCTATAGCGCTCCCTTTTAGATCCCTTTCTCGAAACAAAACGCTAAATTTCAAGGTCAATGCCCTTTGGTCTACAACAAAATATAATACGAGCGCGTGAACAAACTGAAAATAGAGCACCGTCATTTCAACCATGAATGGAAAAATATCGAGTTATTAATTTCGATCAATTCACAAAATTCAATTAAAAAAAACCTAACACCAAATTTTGATTCGGTGCCTAGTCTTCTATAGCGTGGTCCCTATCTCGGCGCGTGAAAATGCATAAAATCGATGTCACACGTTGCCAATAAAGATAAACAATATCTTGGATTAATGATTATCATATAAATCTCAAACAATACAAGACGAACGGCGACGCCTAAGATTAGTCATATACACGATGTATTGATCACCAACTAAGTGATGCAATGTCGGATAAATATATCGAACGTAAACACGCGTGTCTGTCGAAAGGTAAACACGGTGACTCACGAGGGAGAGAGGGCGGCGAAAGTGACGTCATAGCCACCCTTAAACAATTCGGCGCGTCATCCACACCCACGGGATACATAAAACAGATCTATGAATGAAAAATAAAATCGCAAAAACAACGATTTATTACGATGAGCTACGCACATTTTATTCAAATGTAATTTGAATAACATTCCGACGCTACTACTTGAGAGCAACCGCGGCGGCTGCGAGACCAAATTACAGAATCCCACACGCTCTTACCGTTCGAACCAAATTATAATAAAAATCGCACGTCGAATCGCCAAAAGTACGCGACCTTGCTGCTCGAAAGGATGCTGGCGATGGGAGGGGTCCCCCTACCATCCCTCCCCCGCAGACGCCGCCCGCCATGACGCATCTCGGCGAAAGAGTCCATGACGTCACCGTGAAGATAGTACAAATTTTCACACTCAACGTCTCACCACTGGACGGATAAACATGATCAACCACAGTTCTAAACACTTATCAAGGTTAAGCAGATAAATTTAAAAGTCGAATGACTCATTATTTAGTATGCATTGTTTACGTATTTGGTACACGATCGAAGTGTACAAACATAATCAGGCATTGTCGTGGCTCTCGTATACGGGACTAATTAAAATATTTTGTGTCATCGATAATAGCAAAACGAAGATCGAGAAAAGACTCGATCCTGCGTTTGTGTTATATTGATTTTCTAAACCTGAACCCACCCCACTGAGCAACGGCGAAAATAGGGCATGGCCATGAAAACGTTTCTGCCGAACAATCAGAATTATATATAAACATCATTATTTTAACCGATTATTTTTAAAGTAATCAGCAACTAAGCCACCAATTATTCGGACAGCATTAAATTGGCTAATTCCATAAATAGTAAAGAATTTGTAAATTACGCGTGAAGATATTGACGAGATCCCAACTCGACCAGATGTTAGATGATGAAGACTCAATTGAAATTGCTTTGGCGAACATCCGAGTATACGAAATTACTTCGAAAAAGAAGGGATTACTAAATTAAAAATGCATAACCGAGCATGTTGTAAAAATAAATAAATTATCATAAAAGCAATAAAACGAATACAGAAACGCACTGCTTTAACCCTTCAACCGCTGCGGTCACGCCGGTGTGACAACTGCTTATTGAGCGCACACGCTAGCGACACGTGCAAAAAGCTTTGTGTAAACGTTATTTGGACAATTGACTTTATGGGAATATCTAAAAAAAATATAAGTTCATTAGTAAATTCGAGTTTTAACTACATTTTTGTATTCACAATTTTATTCACGTATATGACATAACTGTATATAAATTTCTCTAGCGGTTAAAGGTTAATATATCCGTGCGTAGAAGCTATGTATACAATATGTAATTATGATGCAAGTTGTATTATTTTAGTATAATGAGTATCGGCAAAGAGAAAAGAGATAGCGCTTATTTTAGAGATATTTACAAGATTTTCAGATCTGAATTTTGACTTTAGATTAATTTACATATAATGTATGATATGAGTTTTAATGTATTTTTATTTGTACTTGTAGTAACGAAAATTAATATTTTAATCCTTGTTTCTGAGGAGTATGAGAATGGTTTTCTATGGAGTACAGTAAACCCCCCTATAACCTTCTCACTTATAACGTTTGCGAGGGTTTTTTCCTATGACATCGATGCCCCCTATAACGTATTTTTTTTAAAACGCTAATTAGAATTAGTCGTTTGCGTCAACACGTACAAAAAAAAAGAAAAATTAAAATGTTTATTTATTGATTTCCTTCAAATCAAAAAATCTTGACCCCCTATAACGTGGAACCTATCTTGACGTTATACTTGACTTTACGTTTACTGTATAGATAATTATCGTTATTTTTATATTTTTAGGCGGAGAATGGTTACAGTGGTTATGGTAAGGATTAGTTTAAGAAAATACAATTTGCTGAAATATAGCCACCGAGTGTAGTGCGTATAAAAAAATAATCGATCGATGTTGGCAACACTGCGTAGTTCATTGAGCCATTAAGTTTGACATCTGCGCGTGCCTACGTCTTTGTCTACCAGAATTATTAATAAAAACATTCGAGTTATCCAGTTATTCAACGGATACATACCCTAGTTATAGAATATATATATAATACTAAAAATATCAATAAACGAATTAGAATGTCATTTATTTATTATTTAAATGACCTTCTAATCCGAAGCGGGTCTCAGGTTTCTTCTATCCACCTCCCAAGCACCAGAAGAGACGCGTCCGTTTTCAAAACTCATTTAGCTAAACATATTGAAGTAATATAATTAATTAGTAGCTTGGCAAGAATAAATTAAAACAAATTAGAAAAATTGAGACTGATATAACATTCAATGATACCACCACTAGGCAACAAACGCCGCATTTTTACCCACTTGAACGCCAGCGTCTCTCCGGTGAGTTGTATGAGTCACGATGTTTTTTGTTGTTGAAAATAACGATTTTACCAATATGTAAAAACTATTGTCAACCCAGCCAACCCTCCTATAACGTCGAGATAAGAGACCACGCCATAGAAACTCACTCTATAGATAGACTAGAAAACTAAACAAATTTTTGGGGGTTTTTTTTCATGTTATATATTTACGAAATATGTAATTTAACCTTGAAAATTTACCGTTTTATAGAAAACGGCGCTCTATAGAAGAGCACCATGGAAGGGACTGCCGTAAACGCCATAACAAAGCACTCTATGGCAAGGAACGTCAGAGTTGATTGTATATTATGTAAAGCATATGCAAAAACTTATTTATGCAATTTCTAAATGAAATATTTAACGCTGGCTGCTAAGTGATACAAACGTAATTTTACGTGTTCGAACGATAATGTATGAATATTACAAACACGTGATTCACCTTGCAACGGATTCCGCTCAATTGGCAATGATTCATTGATTATTACATTTCCGATGTCGCATATTTCATGCATCCTGAAATCGACAACAATGGAGTGCAATAGATTGCGCTTAATCGGAACCACCAACCGCCGGGATAACCTAACGGTTAATTGGGACACGATTCCGTTTAATTAGGACGGTCAATTTAAAATTTTAATAAATCTAAGTATTTCAACATGACATTTTTTTAAAAATATTTTGTGTCCCAATAAAGCGGAATCTACCGTACAGCGAATGATGTCAATTTTCCGGTCGCTTAGAAGCGAACATCTTCATTGATGGCAAATAAGGCACCGAGTGAAAGGAGAAGTGCAGTGGTTCCGGTCGAAGGACTGCCAGTGGCCGTCGGTTGCACCAGTGCGCCAGATAACTCGACTGCATTCACTGACAGACGGTTTATTTGCTTGTGGCCCGCCAACGCCCCACCGTGCCTAAAATATCTTTCGACTTGTAACCATGTGTCGACGCCGCTCTACACATACATCATTTTTTGTGCCATAATAAAATTTGCACATGCGATTTGAACTTTGACGCAGCCACCGAGCACGTATAAACAATTGTGTAACAATAGTAAATAAGTGCACAAAATTCTTTTTATAACCCATCGAATGACGCAACGGGCGACATCTTGCTTTCAATTAAACGCGCCACTCGGTATTCTGCGAATGCGATCTGATTAACTGTAATTACTAAGGTCTGCACACATGGATATACGCGGTGCGGAATGGTGTTATCTGAGATATGCATGGTAAACATGGGGGCAATTGTTCGATATGCGGAAACAATGGCATTTAGCGAGGGCTGATTGCGTCAAAAAAATGAGTACAAAAATATTTGCCTCACCTTCGGCATTCGGGTGGGCGATTTCGGCGTAGGTGTTTGAGGAGCCAGATTGAATCATTCGTCAAGGTTAATGCAGGAGGTGCGAAGACCTCGTCGTAACATTGAAATGATAAAGAATTCTTGGCGAGTTCAAGGAGCAACAATAAAGTACGCATTTTTGATAATTAATAGCGGCGGGCCCTAGAGAAACCCCGAATGCATTAGTGCAAACAGCAATTAAAACTAATGAGCTGGTAATAATGAATGAGTGATGTACGTATTCCGGAATGGTAACCCATGACCATACGTGTACTCGGCAACTCTTCTCGTATGCGTTATGTACAAATCAACAATTCAACTACATCAAAATAAACAATTTGAAGAATTTGCTTCTGTTACGAACGTCATTTCCTTGCATCGGCCGAAGAACAACATACATTGAATGAATTGTGGACAAATATTTATAAATGCTGTTTAATTTCGTTCCCACACACTGAATTATAAATAATATAAATATTTTACCACTTGATTTTCTCATAAAAATATATATTTAAATGGAAATTAACAAGATGAGTCTTTGTGTCAATATATGAAGTATGTATTTTCCATCTGTTCCTACAACCATTCTACATATCGTCGCTGAAAAGCAATCTTGCTGTATCTCGAAAAAATACGATACGATAAATAAGATACCACGTTCATTTTTTTAAGATTTATTCCACCAAATGTACTACACATTGTGTAAAAAATATCTATACTACTGTTAGTTGAAGAATCATTAACATTTTTCGACATAAAGCAAAATTGCTTCTTTCCATCCTCGATGCTCCATGGCTGAGAAGCGTGAACATGCCGATTTTCCACTTCTCCCTTAATTCAGTAGTTTATGGAGCTGCTACAAGACTCCAGCATGTTTAAAAATTAATTTAATTTCATTGGACAAACGTATTGGATGTCTTTCTCTACATCTTGTGCCTTTTACGTTTCTGGCCATTATTAGTCTAAGTATACATTATTATGTCTGTAAAAGTCAAAGTATCGCCTTCTAGAGATAATGCAAGGAAAAGTTGAAGATAAACTATGGTTAGAAAGAAATAAGTTGTTACAGCTCCTCAAAATCAGGTAAATTTATGGAGAAAAGACAAGGACCAGTAAATCGCATACGTCTAAACTTGAAGAAGAAGTTTTTTTCAAACGTTGCTCTAATTTTTGTATTATATTTGTAATGTAATTATATTTGCCTCCATGGAACTTGAAGAATCCGTTTTCAACACCATACTTTCATCCATCGTCGTCTGTCTGCTGTCTAGACGTACCAATGAGACCCCAATTTTTTTATAATAACTATTTTAATTTAAATCCTACGTGTCTCAAACTTTTTTTATTTGTCTAAAAAGGTCTAAAGAATATATATTATAAATAATCATTGATCATTATTGTTCACAATTGCGAAAAATAAATAAAAACAATATTCGCTTCTGTTGCCACGGGCGCTATGTTTTTTCTTGCTCGCATCCGGTACGACGTGCAGAGTGCGAGTGAAACCGTACGATTGACACTCAGACGTGTC
>JAGXCT010035898.1:0-11561 GCA_022495035.1 Philopotamus ludificatus | reverse complement strand
TGTTGTCACTCTACTGGAGTACATTGAACAATGGAGATTCGAATATAAGGATACAATAACACTGATATTAAAAAAAAACATATAACCATATAATGCACTTGTTTAATCAAGAGTGTTCTTCCGGTTATGCGGTTATACGCACATACAGCGATATATCTCTAGAAACGTTGCATAAATTTGCAATACATTCGTGAATAGAAATATTTTAGTACTGCGCATTCGATTGTGTTCACAGCTAAGACAAGGTCGTTCTGGTTGCGAATGCGTATTTTATTTCGCATCGGTGCTGAAATTGTACAATTTATCTCGTGATTCGATATGAAATCGCATAGAATCTCGTTTAATTTAGATTCGAGTGTGTTTGATAAATACAGTGCATACGCCTGCTAGTCAATACAGTAATATATTTTTCTCACGCTTTGTTTGAAAGGCTGATATTAGAATATGTATATTTTTCTTTTGTGATGTGAAGATAGATGGATATAAGCGATGCAAGCTGTGGTCAAGAAAAATTTAAATATCCATATATTCGTTTAAAAAGCAGTAATGATATTCGTGCACCTGACTGTGCGAGCTGAAACGGCACGCGATAGCATCGACGCGTGATCTGTTTAGTTTCTAAAAATTAATGCAAAATGTCACTGATTACAATTGGAGGAGGGGGAGTGACGGACTGATTTGTTTTATTAATTTATGTAATTGTCGGATGAGAGCGGGCCGGTCGCACGATTACGCAAGACGCAGACGGGGTCTAATGTCTTTTTCGCCGGAGACGAGAGGAAGTAATCTCGTTGTGGCGCATTACCGCGGTTATACAACGCCTCCTCTCAGTCGCAGTTTTCGCGTGTGAACTCAAAAAACGCTCCACTTACGTAAAGACGACGTACGGAACGCGATAATTTGATTCATGGGCGAGTCTCGGCCATCGAGCCAAACGAAAAATTACAGCACTCCTCCGTCATTATTTACGTATTACTGCGCTACCATTCGGGAAGTCCGGCTGATGCGTGCCTCGCGCGGACCAAGAAAGTATCTCACAACCTTTGAGGTTGTCCTACATCGGGCCATCATCGTAGGTCAGCGAGCAGGCGGGGGCGTGGCTCACCGAGAATTTCGAAGAACTCTTTTTTTTATGGTCGGCCGACCGCGATAACACTGTGGAGTAGTCTAACTAAGACACTGTCATTCTTCATTGTTTTAGATTCACCGACTATTGAAACATGCACTTGAACTAATTGGATACAGCTAAATCTTCAAAACCATGGCATATATATTTATTAATTGTAAATTCCATAATTCGTCCCATGGTGTCTTATGCTAAAGGAGACAGGGCTCGTCTCAAAGAATCAACTAAGATTTTGCAGATCTTCGAACGAAAAATACTCCGTCGGATATTCGGCCCAACGTAAAATGACGTCAGCTCGTGGCGTATCAAAAATAACCACGAGCTTGATGAGGTACGGATAACGTTAGATTTATCAAAGCGCAGAGGCTTAGCTGGCTCGGGAATAACCAGAGGCTTCATCTGGATAATCAAATATAATAATCTTATTATCAAAGTCAAAACCCATAAGGTAATAGGGTCAAAGAATAATCATCACCGGGTATAACAGTGACGGCAATTATAGTACAGGACCTTCAACCCTCCCTGATATAAAGGGGGTTTCTATAGCGTTTTTAGCGGTTTACATGCGCATGAACATACTAAAAATGCAAATGAATAAATAAAAAACCCCCAAACCCAAATGTTGTATGGTTGCCTAGTATCTTATAGCGTGGTTCCTATCTCAGCGCTATAGCAGGGTTAACTGTATTTATGTGAGCTATTGGACATAGACTTTTCATTGCATTATCTATCAGGTGTTGTGATGATGATTTAAGGTCAGTTAAATCGACCACTTCAAAGGCGAGACTTTTCCGTATTTTTACAGGATTTACAATATGATTAAAATCTTTAAATGATTTTCAATAATATGGTAGAGCCGAGGAAACATATTAAATAAATTAAAAACTGAATTTAAATATACAAATTTGAGAATCTGGAGAAAAATCGTTGAATGAATATGCGTAGGAACCGATTGCCAGAGATTTTTAAATTCCTGAAATCTAGCAATTGATTTTATTTTCAATTTTCCCCTTTACGTACCTTTAGTGGGCCGATAACACCGGTTGACAAACGAATAATATTGGTCTTGTTTTTTTTAATAAATAAATTATTTAACTTAAATAATTAACTCTTTTAATATTAAATTCTAAAGAATAAATATTATAAATTAGCAATGACCTTTACAACAATATTCGCTTCTGGTAGCCACGAGGCGATGTTTTTTCTCGCCCGCATCCGGTGCGACGTGCCAAGTGCGAGTGAAATGTACTAGTGACAAGTGCCGCGAGAACTGCGGCGATACATTTACGCCTCAAACACTGAAGAAATTATCAATATCTTGTCTTGAAATGCTTGGGGTCTTTGATAGACCCCCTTTGGACGACTCGATTGTTTTCGAGGCGCCGTGACGAGTCGGTTAAGAGGTTCGCCATCACTACGTGGGTAAAAATTATTCTTTATAACAGACATGTTAGAGATTCGTTCTCAGAACATGAGCAACTGCTGGAGTATTTGGATATTGATAACATGATTTGGATTATCAATCACCAGATAAAATTAAATGCGTTTTTTATTCGTAATCGCAAAAAAGGTAAATATTTAATCGACATACCTCGGCTCGCTTTGTTTATTCGTGGAATAAACGCAGTAAAACTGAAGAATTACTATGCTTGCGTTGAATTATTAACACGTCTTAGGATATTTACCTGGCCATTGAAATATGAATGGTAAATTTTGGGATAAATTGCAAAGAAATACCAAGAGGACAAAAAAATAAGAATATTTATAAGACCTTATAAATATATTATGTACATTTTGTCCCGAAGTACAGCACAACTGAAGATCAAATATTCTTAATATCATTAAAAAGTTTACAGATAATATCTTAGATAAAAAGTTTTGTTGCCAAATTGTTAAACCAACAAGTTTTGAATAGAAAACGATCACCCATGAGGATTTTTTAAATATAAATAGTGCTTTACGATCGTTATTTTCGCGCCAAATTTTTAACAAATACGGATTATAAAATAAAAAATCAGTTTTCACGATCTGATCGATATATATAAACATTAAATATTAAACATTGAACAAACAATACTCGTATTTAATTAATTTCCAAGCCGTATTCGATATGGTAGTGGACCATGAACGTGTGCAAACAAACCCGCGGTCATTCAATGCGTACAAATAAAAAGGAATACGAAGAAGTGGACCAACACGCGGCCCTGCGTCCGACATCGTATTGTTTACGAGTGCAAATATCCAAAATCGCTTCGTCAATTGACCCATTGACGACCCCGAGGACGCTGAACTATCGAGAGCGCAGATGCAAATGGGAAGAAGTTCGTTCATCTTTTGCTCCTGATTCCTCGATGCACTCGATCCACACACTGCCAATATGCAGAACACATGTACTTTTGCTCGAAGCAATAAATTCGACTCTAATTTCGCGCAATTAATCGTAATTAATTGCGATTATTACTACGATTTGCATACGAAATTAATTCGTTAATCGGATATATGATAGCTCTCCTTTTAATCTGAACAATGGTGCGCTTAGCATTCGCTTTTGCAAATAATTGATGTCTGTTTTTATCATTTTTTATCATTTAGGTAAAAATCATAAAATATGTACCTTTTCGGTGCAGTTCTAACATTTAAATAATTTAAAGTTTAAGATACGATTCTCATTCAAAATGATTCGATAAGATTATTGATAATTTTAGAAAATATAAATGTAGGATGTCCAAATAGTGGCCCGCGGGCCATTTGTAATCTTGCTTTTACTTTCTACACATTTTTTTGATTTCTATGAATGAAAATTGCAATAATATGCCTGAAGTTTACGATTAACAATGGCTGATAGATAGATGTATGTTTTTTAACAGATATAACAATGAAATTAAATTAATTAAATCAGAATAACAAAATTTAAGCATAATGAAAAACAACTATCAAATTAATTCAATAGTGAAAATATTTTTTATTAAAAATATGCTAATGAAGTCATAAAATTAATTCATTTGATGACAGATGTTCATACACGCAAAAGCATGAGGAAAATTACACAATTTTCTTAACCCAATCCGATATGAATGCAAAATTAAAAATGGAGCGTATAAATTTGCAATCAAGCGTAGATTAAAAAAATAAATATTATAAAATTGAAGCGTCGAAAGGGGTTGACTAACGAAAACTCGACAAATCAACTGCGATCTGCATTACCCCATACAATATTAAAAAAAATAAAAAACAAATGTTTGAGTAATAACATATATTTGCCCATCTAAGGACCTACAATATTTTATTTGGACCACCGAATAACTTCGGTTGAACGCCCCTGTTTTAGCATATGACGAATGCTTTGCAAAGTGGCAAGTTCAATACGGATAAATGAATTAAATAAAACGAAAAGTGATTGAATAATCACGCTGTATCTTCGGGTCCATCCAATCCGAGGACCCCGTCTTGAGGTCAACTGCCTTAATTACGGCGTCTGGCTGTGGAGCGACATGTGCGGATGTTGTTTCAAAAGTTCGCCAAGAAAAAAATATAAATTCGGGAGAGGGTCGATTCAAACCGAATTCGCCACGGGATATAAGCGATTATTCGCGTGCGACATATCAAATTTGAGATACGTTGCATCGATACACACACGAAGATCGTAGAACGCAATGATTCATGGAAACAGATTCGCACGAAATGCACGCTGGGAGGAGTGTCGGCCAGCCAACACACCTCGCCACAGCAAACAGGTTTACAACACACACACACACTTAAAACACGGCAGACACATACACATTCCTCGACATATCGCCAAAACCTCGGCAACAGCCACTAATCCCATCTTATTAGTTCGATCGATTGATCTTATGCAGCATTTTTGCGTCTGGTGCCGGTAGGATCACTATTTTTCATAGATAAACAATTTGAGATTCGATTTCGACGCGACGGTGCATTTCGGAAGAACAAACCGGCCACCGATTAAACTATAGATAAGCGAAATACGCATAGAGTTGCAATAAAAAGCATTCACACACGGCGCTCTATCTCGTGCGCGCACACGGAAACAGAAATAGAATAAACCGCAAAACATGCATCATGTGTCAAATGCATCGCACGCTCATATTACTTGAGCCAAATAGCACTGTCTTATGCATAAAATTTGAATGCACGTCAAATTTTTGAGATTCGACGTCTGAAACGTCACTCCCTGGTCATCGGCGTAATACGAGAGGTTAAGGCCAATTAAAAATGACAAAAAAACATCGTTCATTTGTTTTCGATTAGGCACAAACGGTGGACGAAAGCTGGGGAGCGGACGGGGCGGGGGTGGGGGCGGAGGCGCGCACTCACCCACAGCTCGGAGCCCCAGCTCATGGTGCCGCTGTGCGCTCTACCGACGGACTCTTTACGCAGCGCCCGCGCGCGCCGCCGGCATGTCCACCCGACTGGCTACGGCGCTGCCAACTGCTCGCAACCTCGCGCCAGTGCTGCCATCCCTCGCGTGTGATTACGAACGAACACCGCTGACTTTGCGAACATGCTTATATTCTTTTATTAAAGTTTTAAACTATATAGCAAAATATGCATGCTATATTAAATAACATAATAATTATGTATATATTAATTTTATTTACAAAATTTATTATATATAAAAAATTTAATTTTTTACTTTTCAGTGAATCATTTGTACGTTATTGACACCCTAAGAGCAAAATCAAGTACATATATGTCACGTGCCACAAAGTGAACTTTCATGTCATGTTAAAAATTATCTATTAGGAAATTTCGTCAAATTCCGATTTTTAAATTTGAGATGCGAATAGGGCTGCCATGTCGCGCTCCAATAAAGTACACTTCAAAATATATTTAATTTATTGGAGTACAATTTAATAATTAACACTTTGATGAGTGTGAATATACGTATGCCACATGCCCCGGCGCTTTATTTTAAATGGCATACTTTAAATTTCAAATAAAATAATATTACTTATTTTATTAATAAATACTATATAGATTTATTATTAATATGTGATAATTATTTTAATTTCATAATACATTTATAAATAATAAAATAAATAGGTAAATATTGCGGAAAAATCATTTGTAAAACAACATTCGAGTGCGATTAAACATGTTTTTTAATTTTTTAATTAAAAATTATAGTTTATACACATTTTTAAAAAATTGTTTTATTTAAATTGCCAATGTTTAAATGGTACAATAAAAATATAACGCTTATAAAGTAAGCTTCTCGAAATAGTTGGAATTATTTAATGTCTCGTTCGGACATGGTCATAAAATATTATCTCTCGACCAATTGTTTTATGAAGTATAAGTTTCCTCGGCGGTATGTGAATGTGTATCTGTCAACGCGAAAAATATTTTTTGGGAATGTGGTCGAATCCTTCCCGAAACGACGGCAAACCTAGTCAGACAACTCCTAATCAGGTAAATATAAAAATATGTTGTCGACAAATTCGTTAACTCCGATTTCCTTCACAAAAGTAATTTATTTTATTCACATCAATGCATTATATTAAATGTAGAATTTATTTTTAGATCCTGAAAAAAATGAAAACAAGTAAATCTACACACGTTCCGACATCAAGTTCTTATATACTCAACGGCAATATTTCTTCTCCAAAACTCATTAATGGATATCAAGATTTTTCATCAAAACCAGTGAAAATTAAACCGATGCAGACTATTGCTAAACGCAAGAAACCAATTATATCAAACCCTATAATAGATCGAGCTGTGAATATGAATAAGGCCTCGGAAATGTGTATGCCTATTATTGTGAGCGCTGTCAGTCTAAACACTGATGCAATTAAACCGGCTTCGCCAATTTCACACAAAATGAACAAAGGAACCACAACATGTGTAAATAATATACTTAAAAACCTGCCGGATATTGTGAAAAAGCCTTTAAATAACAAACCTATTGAAACTATCAATCTTGATGTAGACGATGATGTTATCAGTCTCGACGAAGACGATTCGTCACCGATTGATTCTGTTTCAGCAAACGATATTTCTAATATAATTTTTAGCAATAATCATCAAAATTCACATCATAAACCTGAAAAAGAAAATTGTATACCAGTAAAAGATAAAAAATCTGTATTAGAATTAATCAATGGCAACAAAACTATTGATAAAAATGAAAAAGATATATTAAGAAAAAATAATTTGAATTCTTCCAATCCGTCTCTGGAATCTACCGAAAACATTATCCATACTATTGTTATTGATGATAATTACCTATCTGAAACAGAGGCGAGTTCAGAATCAATAATTTCCAATGAAGAATCGTCGAATTCTGGAATCTCCGATGATTCAAATAAAGAAAAGGATAATGACGTAATTTTTATTGAAAATAATGCAAATAAAGATAAATCCCGTAGTCCTACCCCTCATATAGCTCCGTCTGTAAATACCAAAACCGATGATATTAAAAAATCATATTTACCAGAATCGGATAAAATAAATGTAGATAGTAAAGTTAATTTGAATTCAGAAATTAAAAATGAACCTAAAATTCCTAGTCAAAATGAAACATACCAAATTTTTTTAAATCTATGCCTAGAATTGGACGATAGCGACGACATGATACAAATTGTCGAAAAGAAATTGAAAAATTATTATAAATCGGTAGATCCCCAATTCACGAATTCCGATAAATTTCGTAGTCTTCTCGAAGAAAAAATTGTGGCAATGAAAAAGTCACCAGAATTTAAATTTGTACACATTAAGGAAATAGCAGACGAGCTAAAATCTCGACGAACCAAAGTCAAAAATAATCTAGAAAAATCAGGTTTGACTTTTTTGTTATTTTTTGAAAATTAAATTAATTGTTTGAAAAATGAGTAATATGAATTTGTTTTTTATAGAGTCGAGTAACACTATCGGAGATGGTATAAAATCGGATGACTTGGTTAATGAAGAGACTGAGGAAAAAATTAAAAAGTTAGAAAGAAAAATGAATTTTTATAAAAGAGTTATTTCAAGATTAGACGAGCAAGAGGTTGATTTTGACGACGAAAATGATTCAACTTACGTATTAGTCGATAAGTAAATCGTTTTTCTGTACTACCGTATTTTTTTATTCATATTTTTCTTTGTTACTTATTGTTTTAATTTTTGATAGGTATAAAAGCAAATTTATGGCAACGTATAAAAAATTGTGTTTGATCAAAAGGGAAGAAGGAATCGAATCTAGCAATGCGAAAAAAACTGTATCTAAATTATCGTTGGGAGAAGGTAGAATCCCTCATTTGAACAAAGCAGTTATGACACTCGCTTCGTCTTCTCCAAATTGGTTTCCGGATTTTCATGAAATTTTAAAATGTGTCCATCATTGTGCATCACAGTCGAATTTAAATATGAGCAAGAGAGAAATTCGTGATGAAGGTATCGTATATAGATATAATATTTATTTATTTGTTAATTTTTCTACATGTAATTTATAAAATTGTTACAGCTCGTCTTGTATTCACTGATATTGGGAAAGCATTGCAAAAAAAACGACAATCACGCGAATATCAGAATTTATGCAATTTATTAATAGAAAACGATGAAGATCCAGCAGTAAAAGATCCCGAATTAGCAGCAACTTTAGAGAAAAATAGTAAAAATTTCAAGAATAAAGAGATGGAAATAATTAACAAGTATATATTGATGTTTTTATTATTAGATATTTGTTAAAAATTAACACAAATTTGCACTGTTTTTTTTAAGATTTGCTACAGCAGATTCAATCTTTAAATCCATGGAGGATAACAATAAACAGACGTGTACTCCAACTACATTATCGAACCAAGAAAAATCGGAAAATTCAGATGCAACAACCGAATTAACTAAAAAACGTGTTCAATTCATAACAATTAAAGACGACAATGAAAATAAACATAATAATTTGTCGCAGGACGAAGATTCCGATATTGAAATAGTGTTTGAAAATATTAATAATAATAAGATAGCTGCTGTCGTTGCTGATTCAAATCAAACATTCACTACGGCGCATAGTGATAGAGAAACCAAAAGTGAGAAAAATCTGTTAACTGATATACAAATTATTAGTGAAGAATCTGACTAAAATTACGTTTAAAACAATATGTATCGAATTAAATCTTTTATTTATACTCTGCCTTTGAAAGGTTCGACTGATATAATTATGTATTTTTGAAAGAGTTGTGTGTTAATTTAAATGTGTATTTTTTTTAAATTTATTTGATTCATTATTTTGTTTATGTTTTTGATTGTATTTAAAATATATTATTTATCATTTTTGTATCTGAATTTTGATTTCAATCGCTTGGTAACAATGAATCATTCCATCAGTTCAATGTTCAAATATTATAAAATATTTTTATTAAATACACGTCATGTATTTTTAAAATATATAAATGCGAGACTATTGTTATTAAGATTAGAGCTCACGTGTATAATTTTTTTCTACGAATTCTTAATTCGTTTGTTGATTTTATCTTTTTATGCTGTCAATATTTTCTATTATTATCAATTGTTTTTTATATCTGATTGTTTTATTTTATTAACAGCATAAAAAATATTTATTTTGTATTTTTTACATGATACTTCAAAATATAATTTCTTAAAACGTTTTTCTTTTAAAATTATACTCCATGGATTTGAAAAAAGGTAATAATCAGACGAAGACAAGTCTGGCGAATATAAAACTTCCTGTTTTATTTCCATATTCTATGTTGCATAATTCAAGCAGTGTTCGAAACATATTTTATCAGCTCTTTCAATCGTTTTGAATGTAACTGTACTGTGGATAATGGAAATACATTACGTACATTTCGTAAATCGCTTCAGTAGAGCTAGAGAACTCGTCTACTAGAAATCAAGTCTTGATATTGATGATTTCGTAAGGCTATTATTTTGCCATTCTTTGTTTGTTTGTCGTTGTTGGAGTTGCCTGTGCCCTTTCAAAACATCCCAAGAAAAACAGTTGGCTACGTATTCCAAATGCAGGTTGACCAAGTAGCCTTACAGAAGGAATTTTTGAACTGGGTGTCCAACATCGCATGCCTTAGCGAATGTTTAACCCACCCGTAACAGCGGCTCGAAAACAACTGCGTCATCTGAAGGCGTCTCTCAGGGACCCCAAGCATTATGAGTTAAGATATTAATGAATTCTTCATCTGTATCTTGACATTTTTTAAAAAAAATGGATTATTCTTATAATACAAATAGTTATTTATTATATGCTTCATAATTTGGTAGATATTTTTCAATTTTTAACTGATCAATATGATGCGTAAATGACAACGCTCTCGGCAATGTCTTGCTGCAGACTAAGTCGCCGCACCTGTCAATCCCATGTTTCATTCGTACTCGGCACATTGTTATTTTTTTTTCATAATTACAAACAATAAAGGACAATGATTATTTATAATCAATCTTTTTTAGTGAAATACAAAAACTTTGTGATATGTAGGATATATATTAAATTGACCCCAAGTGACACTATCGGCACGCCTAGGTTAAAATAGTCCCTGGGCATGGCATTGCTTCCATCCGAATGAGTAAGCTCATTGGTAATACGGCCAGGAACCTACAAGACATGTCAAGTATAAGGGGATTGGTATTAAGACAGAGAACTATCGAAGGTACCCAGTATTTGTCTATAAGTTGCTAGGCAGCCGAGTTAACCTAGCCCGAGATAGTCAGATCTCTACAACATTGTTGATGATAGAGATTCTAAGAGGAGTTTCTTCCCTTGGAAGAGTCGGGACAAGTAAACGTGCTGTCTCTCAGTGATCCAAGAGGGTTCCCTTGTGTGATCATACTGCGACTTCATAGACTTATCCCTCTCTTAGTCGTACCTGACAATGGGAGTCTTGATAATAAAAACAGCATATTATGTCTAATATGTTTTACTTCATCACCATTATTTATGCAACAGCTCAAATGTATAGCTTTGCTGATCTACCATTGTCTCAGATCTGCAGAAATATTGCTCCACTTTTCGCTCAGTACCAATGATCCAGCGTTTCATTGTACATTACAGTCAAGCCATCCCAATTTTAGTCTTCTTTTACTCCAGAAATAGGAAGGATTGTAGATTATTTCAGTTATTTGTTGACCCTTATCTTTGAGATGTGACTGAACACTTCGACAAAAGCTGTAATTTGTATGTCTATATACACATTTCTCAGGATCTTTCACTTCCAGATGTCAAATAATCGCCCACTCGCTCACTTCTTAACCCTATTAACCGCTATGGTCATACCAGTATGACAACTGTCAATTCAACGCCCAACCTAGCAACATATTTGGAAATGAATGTGTTCAATCGATTCATCCCTCATTAGTAACTGGTGTAGAGGCGTGATTATCCCAGGCTAGGTTGACCCGGCTCCCAAGCCATTTAAAGGCAAATGCCGGGATAGTTCCTTGAGCCGTTTCCCATCACATTTCC
>JAGXCT010035897.1:0-86915 GCA_022495035.1 Philopotamus ludificatus | reverse complement strand
AACCACTTCATGCGCGAATTATTTTTGCCAAAACGTTCCAAAAAAATGTATTTTATTGCATTTAATTTGAAGCATATAATTATATTAAACACCTGAAAATGTTTTTACTTTTTTTTCAACGCTTTTCGGTCCATATTTTGCACCTTTACGCAAAAAAATCGTATTGCATGTAAAGTCGCAAAATGCATTTAAAATCTTTTATCAGGCTATAGCTAAGTAAGAATGCAATTGGAATAAAATAAGCTAGAGCAGGGGTGAACAACTCGCGGCCCGCCACACTTTCTCGTGCGACCCTTCAAAGATTTTACATGGCGATTGAAAGCATGTCGTCCATATATCTGCAAATATATATCAATTAATGGCAAAAAGGCAGTGCCAAATTTGTCATTAACCTAGCCGTGCCGATGGGGTCTATTTGTGATTCCTAGTATTTAATTTTTCTCTACGTATTACAAACTATTTGTATTTGTTTAAAAAAGTGTAAAAAATAAATATAAATAATCATCGACTTTATTGTCCACAATTGCAAAAAAGATAAAAACAACAATAATCGCTTATATGCGGGTTTTTCTCGCTCGCATCCGTAACGATGTGCCAAGTGCGAGTGAAACATATACTAGTGACACGTGCCACGATAAATGGCGGTCTATCGGTGGCGTGTCCTCAGTGGGATATCGTCAGGAGCGCGTGTCATTTACGTGTTATATTGATTAGTTAAAATATCCACCAAATTATGAATAACTATTTTTATTCTTTGAAAAATCCATTTTTGAAGATGTTATCAATATCTTGACTTAGACAATTTTTTTAGCCTATTATTTTATAAATAAACCCCCTTTTGACGACGCGGTTGGTTTCGAGTCAGTAAAATATTTTAATAATAAAAAAAATATACATTAGTGTTTGAGAAGAACGTAAAATATACCTTTAAACCCCTTATTTAAATAAATATCGAACTGCACAGTATTCATTCCAATTATCCAAAAGCTAATAAACGAAAATAACAGATCTTTTGCAAAAAGTAGAACACAGAATTCAAGATGCCATTGAAAAAATCTCAACTTATATTTTAATATATAAGAAACCTTCCTATTATATATTTCCACTGTAACACTGTAATTTTCTTAATATCTTGACTTGAAATACTTGGATTTTATCTTTTATAAAATAGAAAATAGACCCTCTTTGGACGACGCGGTTGGTTTTGAGCCGCCGTGACAGATCGGTTAGATAATGTTTTGCCGTTTTATAATTGTATTTCTATTAATTGAGTGTTTTATTTCAGATTTTTTCTAATCCTATTTTTATTTTGGTAATAAAGAGATAATTTGATTTCATAACTAAGTGTTTGTATTATCATAAGTATTAACATTAACATTTTTAAATTTGTAAATGGCTCGTTGTAAAAAAAGCTCGCTCACCCATGAGATAGAGAGATGATCCTTTCATAATTGACGAGAAGATACAATAATAAAACTGTTATTTATTTAAGCGCGCATCTGGCTTTACACGAATATGCGTGAGCGCGGAAATTGGAACGCTTCTGTTGACGCGTATTCGCGGCAACGCGAATAAAGTGGTTAATAAATAAATCGATTTATTCGACGATGTTTCAGCGGCGTCTGAAGCGCGCGCAGATGTTATTTATATTCAAAAATGTTTTTCAATAATTGACAAGCATAACATAAGTAATCCGCCAGCTTAAAACCTGCACAATGTGCAGAACATTCCAACAATGATTTCGATGCGAATATTTATGAAATTTTCGGGCAAAACGCTCGATTGTGTGCACAATGAATGCATTGCCCATCATTGTGCAAAAGATGAATGCATTGAATTGCTTATACATTTTCTGTCAATCGATTATTATTGTGTATTACGCGAATAGGATGATGCGTACTTATACAATCCTTTTTGTGCACGATGGATTGGTTCCGGTAATGCACGCGTAAAATAAGTCGGCTAGATAAAAAAATATCCAAACTCTTTTTAATAGATATTTTATTTATTAAACTCGGTTATTATATTTGGATCATTGATTTCATCCAGGAAATCTTAAATATCAGCCCATCTTATGTATAATTTGCTACTTGCTGAAATATAAATATAAATATGTAACTAATATAAGAACGAGTATCGTCGTTTATTGCTCTGTTGTAAGGAATTATAAAATCTCATATCACAGATCAACAAAATGGCAATACTTTACATCGAAAATATCAACATGATTTGCCAAGTAGTTGAGCAGAGTAATATCTCTGGTTACCGGAGAGTTCCCGAGAGCACCTGTCCTCACATTTGCGAAGAAAAAAATTGAATCCTCAAACGCAACACATTTCTGTTCATATATAATGTTTATAAATCTCGTAAACGTATGTATTTAAATAAGGATATATGCGCCCGAAAGAATCGTGCTCTGAAAAGCTTAAAAATATGCTTCCGGCTGATTGAGCGTAAAATAAAGTTTATGGTACAAAACAAAATCTATTTATCATAAAAGCAATGCATGATTGGCATTACAGAATAAACCAGGACGACAATTACGCATAAAAACATAGTAGTATAGTGAAATAAAGAAAAAAAGGTATAAATACACAGGGATAAAATAAAAATAGTGTGTTTTTATTTAGCAATATTTACAAAATATGGCTGAGGTTTTCTTGGAGGGCCCGCCTTACGGTGAGTCTAAATGAAGACTACCTCTGACCTGCCATCTAACGCATCTAAATACTCCTTGGAAATATATGCGACCTGCACCTAAGAAGGCAAGGGTAATAAGTTTAGGAAGGAGAATCTCCCTTCGACCTGGCCGGCGTAAATCGTAAAAACCTTGTAAGCAGGGATGAAGGAGACAAGTTCCAGATGACAGTTTACATTGTAATCACAAAACTCGCAAGTCGGGTCATCCCTGAGGCTCAGCCGATAAAGATTGGCGTTAAATAAGCTATGTTCTATGACAAACTGGGACACGTAGTGGTCAGGAACAAAGCAATGCAGCTTCATTCGAGCTAGTATATTGGGGAAGAACCGGAAACCAGTTCTGCTCCAATCTCTCTGAAAATATAGTCGGCCAATTAGTTGAGCAGAGTAATACCTCTGTTTACCGGAGAGTTTCTGAGAGCACATGTCCTCACATTTGGCGGAAGAAAAAGCACACGCGAACGAGCTCGATGGTAGGGAGGTGGCGCGCACAAGGGAAACTCGTACAGAACAAGGAGGTTAAGAATTTTCTAAGATATCTTAAGATTTTTTTTCTAGATTCTCTCTAGCCTGAGGATATTCGAAGCGTAAATATTTGAACTCAATTACAAAATTAAAGATTTCAATGAAACGTTTCAAACAATAACCTTTTGCCAACTGTCAATTATTATAAAGTTCATCCTTACTTTCGCATAATTGAGCAAAAAAGCGATCATTTAAAACCTTAACTTTAATTATATTCATTGTTTTAATTCATAAATGCGAAAGAGACTGAACATTTTATTTATTTTAATATTAAAATATCAGGACTTTTTTTAAGAAACGTTGAAAGTCTTCAATGTTTTTCCACCATTGATTAAAAAATTAAATAAAACTTTATCATCGACACCCAATAGACCCTTGAAATAATATAGCCCCGTTTCAAACTTGCATAGATCTCCACCTGGTTAGGAAACCCTGTTCTAGAACCTTACATTTTTTTCTATAATATGTAACATACAAAATAATCATAATACTAATAATTGTACATAAAATATTTAAAGGTAACAATTGGACAAAGAATATGATCTAAAAATTATACTAACATATTATATATAATTTTAAAAAGATAATGCAATAGTTGTGGTCGATATTTTTCCATAATACTTTTTACATTAGGTGTAAAATTAGTTAATTATAAACGAAAATCATCGCATTCTATAATGCCTAATCGATTTTTAGTTTTTCTTAATAAAATAACGCGACTAAATCCCACCTCAACTAAGTAAGAACTAGGAAAAGCTATAAATAATGATTCGATGATACTGAATAATTTGAAAAACTGATTTTACCTTTCAAATTCTCCTTCAATTTAATCAATTCTTCTTGTAGCGAATTTATATATAAAATAGCGTTTTATAATCCAAGATTTCCATTTAAAACAGCCACTAATATTTTCATTAAATTGTTTTAGATGGTCAGTGTAAATTTGAATGTCATCTACATTAATCGTATCTTTTTCAACAACATAATATTTCATTAAATATTGAAAGTATCGAAAACGATTTCGATTTAAAGTGCAAATAAACTTATCCATTTAAAGTGAAACCCAAATATTATTGTTCGAGTTTGAAAGAGATTAACGATTTATTTTGCATATTATTGCATAAAGAAAATATGACTTCTAAATAAAATATATGCTTTTTTGATTCAATAATAACAAATTTAAATCAGAAAAATTCAACATCGACCCCCAATAGACTATTGGAATACTATAGACCCTTTTTAATCTTTCATCGAACCCTATTGGATACCCCTGCTCTAGAGGATTTTTTAATTGCATATTTAATTTGTCATATCATATTTATTTTACACCAGGCATGTTCAAATGGTAATCTGCGGTCCACTTATGAGCCGAAGTTTCTCAGAAATAATAGTATTTGCCATTACTTTCTGCACTTCAAATCTCCATATCCACAATAAGTATTGTAAAGGATGTGGAAGGATTCGTGACTCGGACCAGTTTGTATAGTTGAACACATCGACACATTTATTAAATAGAAAGAATTGTTACGCGGCAGCTGTTAGGCTACGAAGTAAGCACGTGATCGAGGTTGACGTCCGGTGCGTTCCTCTGTCGCGACCTCTGACAATGACGGCACTCTGGCGGCTGAGTCCAGAGGTCGTAGAGTGCACCTTCCTTGATGATCCCGACGAGGGCCGGCTAGGGGTTTGAGTTGCTCGACGCAGCATGCCATCTGCGGTCCCAAAGTCGTGGATGCTGCTGAGGCGGAGTCTTGGTTCTGATCTGGTTGGCTGCGCTGATTATAAGATCGGTGTCGGAATAAATTGCCATACCAAGGACAAGAGGAGAGTCTCCAGAATCGTTATGGCAAGGTAACGCAGGAGCGTGTTCACGCTGCAACTGCGGGTCTGCGCGGGGGAAGCGTGGTAGATTTCCGGAAACGCCGCGTATTGTAGCCAAGGCACAACACGACGTTGGTCCAAACACGTGGAATAACCACCACAGTATAATCGACAGTTGAAAGCAATCTTTCCGTATCTAGAAAAATTATTTAAAAAAAAAACATTTAAAATGATAATAATTTTAGTGAAAATATCATAAAAATGACCCGTCATTTTAGATAATTACAATCGAATTATGTTAGTCAAGTTAATCGCTACTGAGCGCAGATAATACTCGGATGGGTGGGTCTGATGACCTTCATTTTATAAAAAAATAATTGTCTAAATATAAAAAAATATAAGCTCTAAATCGGCCAGCAGTGTTTTTCAGTATAAAAAAACTACTGTGCAGAAGGCAACGGAAAACCACTTCACTATATATTCCCATGAAAACCATGTCCAAGGTCCTCCATAAAGGGCATCATGAACATGGTCACCTTCCTCAGAAATAAGAAAAAGTGAACTAATAATTTATATATGAAAAAATATTTGATCGCTTCACGACTTAAAAAAATCATATAAAAACGCGACATCCTATTTACCGTATCGTATTTTTTTTGAGATACAGCAAGATTGCTTTCCAATGCTGCATGTGATGTCAATTTTCGTTACGAAAATAATTCGAATTCGAATATACCGAACTGTTTTTTATCCGAAAATTTGAAAAATAAATCGTTGTGACTGCTTATTAAGATTTTGTAAAAAAGGAAAGAAATTAGGATGTATGATATATCTAAATTTTACAATTAAATGAAATAAATCAGAATGCAAGATGAATATAAATTGATAACAGAATGTTATCAGAGAATATAAAATCTCTTGTAAGCAAACTTAATCTTTAAGAAAAACAATTACTGATAATGAATGCCATTCGTTTTTTAACTATTAAATGCCTCTAACAATGAAAAAGATTTTCCGAAATACGCTAACGAAGTCACAGTATTAATTAAAGTATTCGATGTCAGATTTTCATACATGCAAAAGCATGAGGAAAATTTCAGAATTGATATGAAGGTCGAATCTGCGCCTCCAAATGTACAAATGAATCTTATAGACTTGCAATCAAGCATTGAGATGAAAGCCATGGACGAAGCGAATAAAATACACGAATTTTATCAGAAACATATACTTCAAAATAATATTCTACAATTAAGGCAAATGCCAATGTGCAATATAACTGCATTTGACTCCAAAGATTTTTTTGTGTCGATACAGGTTGATTGATGAAAACTTGACCACTCAACTGTGGTCCAAATTACCAGTCGATATTAGTATTAAAATATTTCATTATTTTGAATATAAAAAAACGATTTGCAATATTTCATTTGGCCCCCCCAAATATTATACTGCAAAACCTCATTAAAATGAAACAATAATCGCGTATTTCAGCAATTTAATCGCAAATAAGTATTCGATCGTCACATTCTGTTTGATTTGTAGCTGCGCGGATTTAATCCCGCGAAGAAGATTTTCATCACGAATTTATGAAGATTTTATAAATAAATTCTAGATACGATAAGCGTCGGATTAATATCCTATCGCGAGAAATTTGCGCATATATACGTCGATATAGGATTCGTATTTTTTTCAGCTAACTAATGATTTTTAAGAAAATGTTACATAATCATAACGAGATTCAATAGGACTTACTTGTATTTGTGCTATTATGAACGTGGCCAGCCGCGAAACAACACTCGATAATAAATAATTTTAATTCACATCACTCGGATTTATTATTATTTCAAACGAAAAACTGTTATTCAAACCACCAGTATTGCCATGCTGCGAAAACGCTCGAAATAATTCGTTGCGCGGGTTATATAACCGTTATATCTATCGAAATTCAAATATTATTCAGAAACTAAATATATACGCGTCGCTTCTTCTCAATAAATAAATTTGTGCGGGCGTATACGACGTACTAATTATTATTTTCTTTTGTTTAATTTTATTATTCGTTTTTTTTTTATTCGAAAAATTTTCCAAAAAAAAAAACAGCTAACGGCTCGGTCGATTCGTTGGCTGTTTGTTTATTAGTTGGTTGTTTATGTTTGGCCGTTTAGAAACACAACTCACTGTTGCAAGAACAAAAACAAACTTTTTCCGCGTCGCGTGGGCGGGGGCGCCAGGCCAGGCGGGCGCGGATGCGCGCCGGCCGAGGGACGCGGCTCGTGTGCCCGCCCCCACTCCCCTCACTACCCACCGCAGCGCGCCTGCGCCCCCCGTCTCCTATTTTATTTTTCAAATCGCCCTTTCGCGCGCCACAAAACTTTCCGTCGATCCCAATGACCAAGGCCCAGGGCCGCGCCGACCATATGGCCAGATTGTGCTGCGCACACAAGCGCCGGGGGCCGCAAGAAGGTAAAATATAAAATAATAATTAATATTTTTCGTAAATTCGACAAAATATAATATTAGATGAAGTAAAAAGTCTTGTCGTATTTTTTCAATAAAATTCAAATTATTTTTTTTATACATTTATTGATTTATTTTTACAAAAAATAAGTACCATTACATTATACAGTGGAACCTCTAATAACGAGCATAATTCGTTCCAGAATCTTGCTCGTTGTGTGAAACACTCGTTAAGCGAAACTAATTTTCTCATATAAATCAATATAAAACACGATAATGCCTTCCATGCGAAATATTTTTTTTTAACGTTTATTCAAATAAAATTACATGCTTATAAATTGTTAAAGATCGTAACAACCTGGATAAGCGGCACAAAAATCAGGGAGTGAAACTGGCTATTTTATTAATTTATGATGACAAATAGTGAATTATTTTTTTACTAGAAGCTGTCTAGAGACATTTGTTTTTAGCCGACTCTTTAAAATTTGGTGAAAATGCTTGACACAGCGTTATCATTGAATATGTTTAGCACATAGCCACCTCCTTGTGGGATGATGCTTCTCAATGTACGATGGAAACAGTTTCCCATGCTTTCAGCATTTCTCTTAGTGCGTCAGAAGATTGTTTCTCTGCTACTTCCTCTTCCTCCAAACTCTCCTTCATAACTTCTTGATGTGAAATACGATCCAACACGCACAAGTGCGTCATACGTTTGTGACTTTCCCTTTCTGCGTCACTCGTTATGCGAAATGTTGCTCGTTAAAGGTGCGTTTCCGAACCATCGCCTCGATAACGCGAGCAGCGACGGCACTTGATAGCTACCTACATTACGTCTATGCCTTGCCTTGCTTAGAAATTTCTTGCCTAGACAACAATACTGAGCAGAATGAATGAAAATACTACGCAGACCGTGATTAGAATCGCGAGGACAAGTGGTTTTGAAAATGTCGAAGACTTATGGGCTCGAGACAAATTAACCACTTCATGAGCAAATTATTTTTGCAAAAACATTCCAAAAAAATGGATTTTTGTTTGTTTTTAATTTTAAGCATATAATTATATTACTTTAACATCCGCTTCGCCGTTGAAGCTGACGTTGGCGTCCTATTTCAGCCAACTCTTATCTACCGCATACGCCACGTTGGCGTCCTCGGCTATACGCAACTTTGCTTTAAAAAAAAACCGTTATATAATATTTACGCTTCGAAATTCCAGGACAAGATAGCAGTACAGTCAGCCCACCTATAGCGTTTTCTCTAAATCGCTGCTTTTTACAAAATTCCTTGTCAACCAAAGAGCATTGACCTTTATTTCACTCAGCAATACATTAATATTAGAATTTTGTAGAAAACAGCGATTTACAGGAAACGTTATAGGAGGGTTGTTTCGTATGTATATATTTACATACGAAATATCGATTCATGATAGAAATTTAAAAAAATCATTGTTTTCGGCAGATGTCATCCACTAACGGCGGTGGCAAATCATCCTCAGACGCGGGGTCAATTTCCTAAAAATGCACTCAACAAGAGATTTCGTAAATTGAGCATAACTTTAAAACCAATCTACCAATTTTGATAAAAATTTAAATATAAATTCCCAACAATATTCCAAATTTTAGACAGAGTTTAGTCAATCTTTTTATGCGCTAAAATTTAAAAAGGCTTAAAAATTAACATTTAGAAAGAAATAAATTCCCAAAATATCTACGCATACTTTAGATTATAAAACAATGAGAATCTCAAAATATTAACATTTTATGGCCAGGGTTTCCAACATTTTTTAGATTTTTTTTCTTTTTGTATTCGAGGAAGCGGTTAAAGGAATATTTTTGTTCCCGAATAGCGAAGTTATCGTGGCAAAGCAATGTCGTCAGTCGCACAAAATAATTTATTATAATTTTCAGGTGCCTTGTTCGTTTTCGGTCGTAGGCGATCTTTGTTTTTCTTCATATAATTGTTTGTTTGTTTATAATAAATTTAACATTTAAAAAATAAAAAATAATAATTACATAAGAATAAGTATGTATATTTAATTCTTCAGCGGTTTGTTTCCAAATATTATCTTTTATTAATTCATCTTTAAAATCAGCATAGAGAAGATCATGCAATCAAATAGAGAAGAATGCTGAGACACTAAATTTATTAAGTTTTCAACTTCCTCATCCTTAAAAAGTACCATTATTTATGACTGCGGCAGCACTACTGTGTCAAACACAGTAGTGGAGATCAAATTAATGACTATTGCCTTTATCGCAGCAGCTAAAATCACGAACTGCGTAGTAATGTGCAGGGCAATCGGTATCCTTCTGCTGAGTATTATTTGTCTGCAAGGCAAGGCATAGTGCAATGTAGGTAGCAATCATATGCCGTCGCTCATCGCGTTTTCGAGGCGATGGTTCGGAAACGCACCTTAAGGGAGCAATTTTTTCACTTTTTTTTTGCTCGTTATGCGAATTACTCGTTATGCGAGGTGCTCGTTAAGAGAGGTTTCACTGTATAACCTTCTGTCATCTATTTTTCAAATCTAAAAAACGTTTATTGAAAAATTCTGCTGACTTGAAATTAAAAAAATCAGAAATGATCGATTTCACTTCACTTTCTGTTTGGAATGATTTTTTTTAAAAAAAGTATTTCATAGATCGAGTCGAGCGTTGTTGGGTGCCGGTGTTAGACGTGGTGGCGATGGCGGTTGGGCACAATCGTAGTTTCGTAGATTCTAGGGAGCTATGAGGAGCCAGGCCGCTATCCAGGCCAATTCAGTGACGTGTGTGCTGCGGGAGGTGCCCGTAGTACCCAGTGTGCCCAGATCGTGAATTAAATACGAATTGACCTTAACTCGTCTGATTATTATTGTTACAATCCACACGTGACAGCTCGGCTCCCGGGCTTTGACTGGCGACCTGACCCGTATTCGCGGAGCCAAGATAACTCGAAGAACGTCCGTCACAGTCACGACATCATGGATGAGACGGAGGTGTCCTCCAGGTGGCAAAGACCCCCCTCAGGGTTAATAGGCCACTTAAATAAAATAATAAATAATTTGATATTAATGAAATTGTTCGTTAATATCCGCATTTTTTCGTACTTCCTTTTTGTGCATCGGAATAAATATTGCCTCTGACCAGTCCTGTGGCCATTTTCCTGAGATACAGATTTTGTTGCATATCTGGCACAAAAGCTTTTTCCCGTGTTTTCCCAGCTCCTTTGGTAATTCGGCAGAAATACCGTCATTGCCAGGAGATTTGTTGTTTTTAATTTCTTCAGTGCAGTTAAATACTAATCAACTAAATAATTTCCATTATTTTCTATCTATTTTTACCAGCGTAAGAGGAATTGTTCGGTTTCCCTTATTAATAAAGTCCTTTGATTTTTCATTGAAATACTTTTTCAAGTGTGTTTTCACTTCTCCGACATTATTACATTTTTACAGAACGACGCAGAACGATGAGATGAGTTTAGTTGGGAAGAAGTAATTTCAAAATGTTGTTAAAAACCACATGGTTCAAAAAATCGAATAGTGGTGATAGGGAATTAAACGATAAAGTAAGATCGGGAAGTCCTCTGGTCAATAGTGCAATACCATTTGAAAAGGATCGTCATTAACCGATCCGTCACGAGGGCTTGAACCATCCGCCTCATCCGAAGGGGGTCTATTTACTATGGAAAATAGACCCCAAGCAAATTCAAGTCAAGTATCTTGACTTTCTTTAAAAAAAATGGATTATTCCAAGCATAAAAATAGCTATTCGTGATATACTTCAAAATTTGGCCGATATTTTGGATTCTTCTACTAATCAATATAACGCGTAAATGGCACACACTCTGTGATATCCCGCTGTAGGCTGAGGACACGGATAGGAGGGGAATCGGTTCAGGGGAGTATAGCTGGCGACCTGGTATTCGAAGGGCCAAGATAACCTGGAGGGCGACCGTCACAGTCCTGACATCAGGGTTGAGACGGACGTGTCTCTATTGGAGATCGCGTAGTGTCCTCCAATTGACAAAGACCCGCCTCTGGGTTAGAAGGCCACTTAAATAATAATAAATAAATTTATGCTAGTAGAAAGATCTTGAATGCGCTGTGAAACATTTTTAGTAATTTACTCGTTTGCCTTTACGTGCGAGATGAAATTTCATAAAAAGTCATGAAATAAGTCAATTAATTAGATTCGAGATTCCATGGTGGAGTGACAAGCAAATCGCCTATAGGACAAATAGAGAAAAATCATTCATACAATAAATGCTCTATAAATCAATCTATACCTCCCACCTTAGCCAATTGATTCAATTCGTGACTTCGTAGAACACACGTCTGAATAATCAATATTTTTTAATGTCGTTGTAGTTTTCTTTCAGTTCGGATATAATAAAATGAACATAATGAAATAAAAATGTTCGAGCGAATTGCATTTTGCAAAGTTTTTATACCCTGTAGAAATTTCCATAATCTCGGAAAACGCCAACGGCTTACAATCTTATTAGAAATTTTAGTAAAAATAATCCGCATAGAATATTTTTAAAACTTCTTCGGAAGCTTGTTTATGGTTCCAATTAACTTGGGATTATATAATAAAATTTAATATAGTTACCAACACCTGTTGAGCTAATATCATGAATAAAAATTAACGCAACGCATATTTATATTTTGTAATGTAAATCACTCGAAATATTTAATTAAAATATAATTAATTTATTTTGACATATTACATTTAACCTATATTTTTTTATTAAATAATTATATTTGTTAACATTTATTTTCTGCTTATTGCATAATTTTATTATATTAAATCATTATACGATATATATCTTTTTAATTTTATTCTTTGTTAACAATAATGTATGATGATGCGTTATGGTTGTGTTTTGTGTTGTTATGACCGTGCGGTTACTGGTCGTGGTTCGAACGTTGACGGTTGGCGGTTTGCTTCGTCTATTGTGGGCCGGCGCAGCTGCTGATACTTATCCCATTGTACTCTGTGCAATGGCGTAGATTTGTCAAGAATAAGATAAAACGAAAAGGTAACATGTTTTTCTTTAATTTAATTGTTATATCATTAAAATCGTATTCCCACATATTGTAGTATATTCCTATGTATTGTGACAGTTTAAACTTTTTGTTTTTGTGCTAGTAACTTTATATTTATTTTAATATCATTCATAACTAGACAGTTGTATGCAATGATATGTATTATAGTTGATAACAATTTAACTGATTAAATTACTTTATATATACAGAAAAATGGAGCCATCTAAAGAGGCTATCAATGTTCGAATATGCCGATTGAGCAATCAACTATGGGGAAGAGGTGCCGCTTCTCTGTTGGGCGCAGAAACATCGGGAAAACGAGCGCTAACTCGAGAAGCACTTTTGGATACATTAACAGTTTTATACGACGAATGCAACAAGGATACTGTCAAGAAGGCAGATGATTACGTTCCTAAATTCATTGACCAATGTAACGTATTGATTATTCTATCATTCCGACAATCATTTATGTATTAATTCGATCGTTGCTACTTTTAGATCGTTCCATACTCTCCGAGCTTAAACAATTGAGAGTAAATATATACGATTTTGAAATTAAAGACCTGATTGGACGAGGACATTTTGGCGAAGTCCATGTACGTATCACATTTTACTTAATAAATATATAATTTTAATATATTTAACATAAACATACATATCTATAGGTTGTCCGAGAAAGACACACTGGCGACGTGTACGCCATGAAAACATTAAAGAAAGAAACGACTTTGAAACATATCAATATAGCATTTTTTGAAGAGGAGCGAGATATAATGGCCATATCTCGATCCGATTGGTTAATTAAACTGCAATACGCATTCCAAGTAATATAAAAAAATATAATTATATATTCAATCTATTCATTTTGATCTTATTATTTTATAATATTTGATAGGATACTACGCAGCTTTATTTAATTATGGAATATTGCCCTGGCGGAGATTTAGCCGGCTTATTAGATCGGATGGGTAAACCACTCAAGGAATCTGATGCAATATTTTATATAGCTGAATTAATTCAGGCCTTAAAAGAACTGCATTCATTGGGTTTTGTGCACAGAGATGTTAAGCCCGATAATGTATTATTCGATAGGTGCGTTTTGTATAATTTATCAAATATTTTATATGAATAAAATAAATTATATCGTTTAAATTATAGATGTGGTCATTTAAAATTGGGCGATTTTGGTTCAGCGGCTCGTCTATCTACGTTAGGCAAAATTAAAGTATCTATGCCCATCGGAACTACGGATTACATAGCTCCAGAAATACTTATGGGTCTAGAAAATCCTCAGAAATTCTCTCATGATGTAATTCGATCAATATGTTATTCTCTTATTCAAAAATGAATTGCGTCTATAATATATTTATATTATTTCAGACTCCATGCGATTATTGGTCACTCGGTATCGTTGCTTATGAGCTAGTAACGTTATGTACACCTTTCAAAAGCTCTGATAATAAGAGCGTAGTTCATACGTATAACAGCATCATCGAACACGGCAATAATAAAGACGTTGTTCCCATAAAATATCCGATCGAGTATAAGGATTGCATTTCGGAACAGTTTAAAGAACTTGTACAAAATCTGCTGCATCCGATTACAGTCAAACGACCCAATCGTACTAATGTTCATAGATATAAGGCTCTGAGTAATATCGTATGGGACTCTTTACGTAAACAAGTATGAATATAAGCTTTGAGATACGTCGTATATTTTTATTTATTTATTTTAAATTATTATTTCTACGATTAGGTTCCGCCGTTTGTGCCGATCGTGAACGCTCAAGATGATACGTCAAATTTCATCGAAATAGAAAAACAAAAATCGACCGTTAACATAAATAATTTTAGAAACAAATCAAATTTCAGCGGAAAAAATCTACCGTTTATTGGTAAATATTCATTATAAATACGATTAAAACACTGTTCGATTTAATATATTGGTAATTATTTAATCGTTTAGGATTCACGTACACGCCGGATATAGGATTATCGCAGTCAGACGATCAGGAATCTGATACCTGCAGTAAAATTTCGGCGTCGAATTGCTCGAGCGAGAGTGGTTCGACCGTCAGTGGATTTTTGAACTCTAGCATCAACGGAACAGCGTTTTGTCTCTCGAATTTTAGGTATATTTCATTCGATCGATCGATTTAATTTATATTTAACGAAAGTAATATCAACATTTTACAGAGAAATCGAAGGCCTCGCCGAATCACGTAAAAAAGAAATTGAATCACTCCACAAGGAATTAGCGACACTCAAATCGAAACGAAGTTTTACCAACGATAAAGAAAAACGATTAATTGAAACTGAAAATCAGAGAACTCAATTGGAAAAAGATTTAACTGAAATAACGTGTTTGAATCAGGTATAATATTTATTTTTTTATGTTCGATTTTAATTATTCATCGATAAAAACGATTATTTTATTTTAGAAATTGAGAAATCAACTTGAACTGGAGCATAAGAGTCGACAGATATTAGAGACGAAATCGTTGCAATTGATTCGATCCGCAAAGAAAAAGTGGAAGGACAGGACTGAAGAGCAAGTGAACGCTTTGAATAAAGTAATCTCGCAATATGAGATGGAGCAGACTGAATCCAAGGAATCTATTCGAAGATTAGAGAGCCAATTGCATTCCGCTACGTTAGATGTTACAAATTCGAGCTCAGAATTGGAAACGATGAAGAAACTTCAGCTTAGTCATAAAGTTAGTTTCTCTTACTATACAGAAAAATATATTTTGTTCAATATTTTACTAATTATTTGCGATTATAGGACAGCATGGCTAAAGCAAGAAGGCTCTCGCGTCAATCAATCGTCGGGATTGAACAAATGTCTCAGGAAAATTCTGTTCAACTACAAAATCTAACACAGAATTTAAGAAAAGAAATAGAATTGAAAAGCAGCATTGAAGCTGAACTTAAAAAATGCTTTAACAATTTAAAAATATCGGAAGAGCGAGAAAATAATTTATTGAACAATTCGCGGAGAGATAAAGATTTATATATGAAAGAAGTACATTTTTTTTTATTAATTAATAAATAAATTCTATTTGTTTCGTAGTTTAAAATGTATATATTTCATTTTAGTTAAATCTGCTGACAAATAAGTACGATGACAAATGCGAGGAATTATCTGATGTCCGTATAAAAATGATCGAGTTGGAGGATAAAAATTTAAAGCTGCAACAGAAGGAGCGACAGTATTTGGAACAAGAGAAAGAAGTCAAAAATGATTTGCAATTCTCTCAACGCAATTCCGATTTAAAAACCATTGAATTGGAAAATAAAATCATTGTAAATTATTTTATATAATGATTTCGTTTAATGTAAATGCAATTATTCGTGATGTATAATAATTTTTTCAGAGTCTTCAATCGTCGATACGTGCATTAGAATCGGAATGCGTAGAAAAGAATGATCTTAATTCAGTATTGTTTGGCGAAAAGATAAATATTCAAGCCGCATTAGAAAGAGCTCTTAGCTGCGAAGAAAAACACCGAGAAAGAGTAATTATTAATAATTATTTTTATTTTATTTATGTATCATTAAAGGCCTATCTAAAAATTACATAACGATAGAATCATAACTTGACCTGTCGTCAGATCATTCAGCATTTTTTATAAATATATATAACACTTTATAATAAGAAAACAACTACAAAAACGCTAATGTTGCTTTATCCTTCAATATTCCCCTGAAAACGGAGGGAGATATTGAATATGCGGAATGGTATGCCACTCCGACTTTTGACCAGAGTAAAAACAAGAACAATGCATGTCCGACACACAAAAAAAAATATTCCTTAAAAGAGGAGCTTTCGAAAGCGCTGGGAAATAACAAGAAGCTAAACCTAGCGATCAAGAGATCAACGAAAATAGCCTTACATGAACAAAAAACTCTAACATATGGAATTAGTTGACTCAACTCTGGAGTACCACAGGGAAGCATAATTAGTCCAACCCTGTATTTACTATGCACTGCTTATATGCCCAACACCGAAAACATCCTATGCGAGTGACATGGCACTCCTGGCATCGCACGATGATCCAGACAAAGCTTCTGAAAGTCTATCAAATACTCACTGTTAGCTAAAAATGTGAAAAATCATACCAAATCAAATCAACTCTACCAAAGTAAGAGAAACTGCGCTCCTGTAAGCATCAATGGTGAGCTTCCGCCCCAGACAGACTCAGTTAAATACTTGGGAATGTGCTTAGATCGCCGTATAAACTATAAAAAATGAATAAGAGAAAGCAATTAGGGATAAAATTGCGAAATCTACACTGATTCATCCAACTACACTCAAAATTCTGATCTGGACATATGTTATTGGAATCTGGGGCACACCAAAATCCTCGAATATAAAAGTAATACATCGTTTCCAATCCAAGACACTAGCATGATTCGTGGACCTTGGTTTATGCCTAACAACGTAATTAAAAATGACTTAAAAGTCCCCTCCTACCAACCTAATACAAAAAAATCATCCCAATAAACTGGGATCAAAACTGAGAGGAAATCTCAAGTACGAAGAGGCGTTTAAAAGGGAGCAAAACATTTGATATTTAAAAAAAAGGCTAAATAAGAACCTCGCCTTAGAGATAGGATCTCTGGATCCTTTCGCTTCATGTTAATAATTGAGATAAAAGCAACTTATTATAATAGTTTACAGATTGTGCTATTTAAGTAATAAAATAAATAAAAAAAAATATATATTCTGATTTCTATATAAATTTTCATTTTATAGGTTACGATTTTGGAAGATTTGGTAGGAAAACTACAAGAAAATGTTTCATTACTCGAAAATATGAAAGACGAATTGACGATGAGAGTATCAAATTGCGATGGTACGTATTCGTATTTATTAATATATCAAATATTCTACGTTTATTTAAAAATCGGTCGTTCGTAGATTCTCCGATGTCTCCGCGTAATATTGCTCATTCCGAAAGAATAAATGTTATGCAAGAGCAAATTAATCAACTCGATGAAAAGCTCAAGGTATCGCGGGAAGAAACGCTAGTGCATAAACAAGAAGCGCGAAAAGCTAATTCTGCATTATGGAAAAAGGTACGATATAATTATAATTGATACGAAAAATTTCAATCTATTCCTTTTAATCGGTTTTTTGTTCTTGGATAGGAAAAAGAATTATCGGATTGTGATTTGGATCGTCGAATCGCATCCCGGGAACTCAAAGAAGCCGAAGGTAAAATAATTAATTTACAAGATCAGCTGAAGAACATTGCTTCGGCTCACGAAACGTCGATGAAAGAACTGCAAGAATCCTTAAAAGAAAAGACTTTGGATATTGAAAATCTGCAAAAGACAATTAATACCCTCAATTTTAAATTATCGGAGAGTGACAAGAAACTAAAATCAATCGAAACTGACGCTGCGAAATCGAGTAAAACAATTGCACTTTCCGAACAAAAAATGACGATCGAAATACAAAAGTAATTACTAAATCGCATGAACTTATCGTCGATAAATCGTAATTTTTAATAATTCGTTATTTATTTTTTTAGTTTGAAAGAAAAAATTGATAAGCTCGAGTCTGATCTCGAATTAAGCAACGATCGGCGATCAAAGGTTGAAACACTTATTGAAAAACGTCAAGCCGAATTGAAAAATTGCGAGGCTGAGAAATGTTCGGAAAAAGAACAGCGTATTCGTCTTGAGGTTATGTTACACGGAAAAAATAAAGATTGTAATAATCTACACAGCGTAAGTTTAATTATACTTATAATATATAATAATTGTATAATATAATTAAAATATAATTTTATTTATTTCAGAATTACAAAGCGCTTCAGGAAGCTTGCACACTTCTAGAAGAGCAATTGATTGATTTTGAAAAAGTTACCGAAGTCTTAGAAAGCAGCAACGTACAATTGAAGGTAAAATTTGATATATTATCTCTTTTTCAACATTTTTTTTATAACAAATTATTTTATTCAGAATGAAGTAAGCGCGTTGCGTACTGAAATCAACGAACTCAACACAAATTGTTTGAAGGATAAAAAATTAATCGACGTACATAAGTTCAGTTCAATATCGTCCGATGTTAAAAATAAAGAATTAAAACAGAAATTAGTTGACGAACAGTCAAAGAATTCGGAACTGGAGGTAAATCCGTCCATTTTATACGATTATTAAATATGCAATTAGCATTTTTATTAACGTATTCTATAATTTCAGAAACAAATCAACGATATTCTCAATCGAGAATCTTCAATGTCAACTGAAATTAATGAACGAGGTATAGATATTGCTCAGCTTGAATCAAAACAAAAACAGTCTACGTCGGAAATAAGAGCACTTCAAACTGAATTGCATTCATTGAAAGAGGAATGCACTCGTTTGTTAACGGATGGTGCTGCATTACGAGAAGATAATATGAGAGTACATTGCGAATTGAAAGAGCACAAGGTTAGTTAATGTTCTAACATTCTAAATAGGTAATGATCTGAAGGTTCTATGTCTGGCGAATACCGGGGATGCAAAAGTACTTCCTAATTTGGTTTTGTAGCGATGTGCATCGAGTTTGAGAATAAATCTTACTCTATTTGATAAAATCTAAGGTTTTTTCTTCACCGTCTAATTCTCGACATTACACTTCCGCAGTAATGGTTTCACCTGGTTTAATTAATCCATAGTGAATATCTACTCATATTCCACGAAATGCATAAAGGAACCTTCGGAAGTGTTAATCTTGGCTTTGAGGGTTGGAACTGGAGTTTGTTTCTTGTAACTTCTTTTAACATTAGATTATCCATTTCTCGTCTATGGTTAAAATTCACTGCAAAAGAGGTTGAGAACTTTTTGCTCGGCCAAGTCATGCTGCATCTACATCCTGGTTTTTTTTATCGATGTGTTATAAATATTGAAGATGTGAATGTTTGATAATTTTTCCATAATTAAGCAAGGATTGGATTCAATTAGAGATTCAAGCATGTCGTCATTTTGAGGGTCTTCGTGATTTAAAGGTGTCCTGTAATCCTTTTTCACCAAGTTTAAATCGTCAAAACTAAAATTGACATCTGTTTTCAATCCATAAATCTCATTGATGATTTTTGCACCCATGATGATTGATGCGAATCTGTTCTTCGCTGGTTTTGAGCTTTGACATTTTTCTCTTAATAATAAAATAAAATTTATGACAAACACTAAAGCTCAAAACAACACAACAAAAAAATATATCCTTCAAAGAGTGTTTGTTTCACTGTGTCTGGACACAAATTGAACAAGAAAACATGGATTTCTTTGCGGGTTAACTATTATATACCCTTCAGTCTGTCCATCATCATTATCATCATATGTGCAACAGCTTTATTGTAAAACCCTGACTTCATCCAACATCCTTATCCATTTTATCCGGTCTGCCACCATGTCGCTTTATCTTCCGGTAAGTTTCAATGATGCAGTGCTCCTTTATACACAGTCCAACCACGTCTGCCTTTTCTCCGGGGATAGGAAGTCTTGTTAACCATAAACCTTTTCGGCGGCTGACTGTCCCGCATCCTTGACACGTGACCGGCCCACCGGAGTCTGACCACTCTAGCGACAGCTGTGACCGGTACATTCCCCATCCTTGAATACGGCTCCAAATATTTATCTCAAAATCCTCCTCTCCAGGATTTCTGTCCATGCTCGTCATTAATCTAATCTTCACTTAATTAAATCTAGGAAAACAATGCCGCATTACGCACAATAATAGCTGAACGCGAGGAAGAATTATCTGCTCATCAATTCCACTGGCAACAGAGGGATCTAAAAGCTGAAGCTACAATTTCTCAACAAATTAAACTGATTGATTTCCTACAGTTTAAGGTTTGTAAATATAAATACATATATTTTTAAAATATATCGAGATATAATACATATCTATTTTAGGTGGAAGGAGCTGCGAAACGTAAGAAAACGTTCGGAGATATGCTGTTTGGTAAATCGACCAAGGAAAACGTTCCGCCGCTGACTCCACAGACTCCTTTAAGCAACAGAACCTCCGTTAATGACCAATCAAAGGAATTATTACGTGAAAAACAGAAAAATAGGTATGATCTCAATACAAATTATTATGGAAATTACGTCGATGATCATGTTGATGGTACCGAAATTTTATTTATTTTAGAGAATTAATGGAACAGTTATCAATTTTACAAAATAAATATAAAACTACAGACGTTAAGGCTATCGTCAAGAAAACCATAGATGAAGTAGATACGTGAGTATTTTTCTTTGTTTTTTAATTCTAATATTGAGATTAAATACTTATATTATATGTTATTTATTTCAGGAAATTTACGTCGTCTCCCGAGAAAATTTTAATGGAGGGCGGTGTTAAAATTCAAAGGTCAGTTCGTGCGTTACTTTAAATAATATTAATTTATGCTAATGATTTTAATTATACAGAGGTGTAATATTGGCGCGAGTGCATATGAAATTATTTCCGAGCCACATCGCATGGGTAACAGAAAAAGACGGCATAAAAGGACAACTGCAGCTGGTGGAAGGATGCACGAAACTCAGTAAAGATTTAACGATAGAAAATGTCGATATCATTCTTTCCGATTGCGAGAAGAGATTCGGATTCAAAGTATGTATCTTAATTAAGCATACATTGTTGTTTAACTGAATTACTAATCGATTTAATTTGTTATAGATTGTAGTATCATCCGACACGACGTGTTGGCCTTCGCAGACGTTAGTCGTCATCTGCTCTTCGGCTCATCAAAAAGATAATTGGATAACGCATTTTGGAAGTATTTCTGCTGTAACATGCAGTTCGATAATCGTTCAAAATATGACTACACTCAATAAGCCGTTATTACAATTCAGACAAAACTTATTCGATCCCAATTGTGTGCTCGAGATGGAGAAAAATTTTATGCTCATCGGTATTAAAATCAATCGCTTATTGTTATATATGATTTATGTGTTTTTTTAAATTTTTTTTTTATTATAAATAATAGGTGCTGATTCAGGATTATACTGTTCGACTCAAACCATCGCTAAAAAGGATCCGATTCTCATCAAAAATACGTGCGGGATCATGAAAGCCGATATGTCGTCGAACATCGATAAAATAATTTTATTAAATACAGAGGGACAACTGATTTATTATTCGCTCCGTCAATTTACCGCCGTCGTCAAAAGCATCGCACTTACGTCCAATCAATCTTCGGTATTACCCGCGTTTCAACGAATAAACATGAAAGATCCCAATGATCCCACTGAAGACTCGTTATGCAACATATTCGAGGTAATTATTATGCATTCTCTAATTCCGTTTATTTTATTATTATTATTAACACATTATTAATGTTGCAGATCTCGCATCCGAAAGACGAAACAGCTTTTGTGTATTTATGTGCAGCGACTTCGACGAAATTAGTGATTTTCAAATACGATTTCCTCAAAATGGCTTTTATATCGTTGCGTTGCATGAAAACGGAAGCGATTACGTGCATGAAATTTTCAGAACACTCGGTCATCGTTGGCTCTCATAAATTTTTCGAAATCGAATTAAAGAATTTTTATATAGAAGAATTTTTAGATGCGTCCGACACGACTCTAGCTCACGCAGTGCACGGCCATAAGAAAAATATCTTCCCAATCGCCATTCTTCAAACGAAATCGATGGAAAATGATAAATCGATCGAATATCTTATGTGCTATAGCGGTTTCGGAATATTCGTCGATGAATACGGTCAACGAACACGACAAGACGACGTCAAATGGTCGCATTTACCGCTACAAATTGTATATAGAAAGCCTTTCATATTCGTGATTCATTTAGCGTCTATTGAAATCATCCATTTGAAAAATGAATATTACCAAAAATCGCAAGGATCCGATAGCGACAGTATTAATTCGGTATCGTCGAACTGCCTAATCAATACGCCCGATAAGCTGACTCTTCCATTCAACTCACTTCGATATCTCGGTAAATCGATATCGACCGGCTCCGTATACATAATGCAATTATTACAAAAATCAAACGGCAATTTGATCGAAATATTGGAATTGAACGGAAACAACGCGTTTAAAAAACAATTAGGTGAATCGTTGGAAACGCTCGATAATATCGACGATAATGAGAGTTGCAGAGATTTAAAAAATAACGTTGACATTTCGTTTGATGATACGGCGTCGAATTTAACCGAAGACTCGTCCGTCGAAGCCAGAACCGATTTCGCAGCAAACATCAGAGAAAAAGCTAAATTGATTAATTCGTTAAAGCGCGAGAACGATAAAGTGACGTCGATACAGAAAATGTTGAGCAAACGCAGCGACGATCAAAAGGATTCCGACGGATCCGAAGACGAGTCGGATCTCAGCACGTCGTATGTCGAAAATAACGCCAACGAACCAACTTCTAATTCGTCCAACAACGGATATTTGTGCATGAATAAAAACAGTGCGTCATTCAAAAATACTGCCAAATCCGCGACCGATATTTGCAACGATATGTTTATTAAAAAACAAGTCAGATTCGATTGATCTAATTTTATTTTTTGAACGAGGCTGTTAAATTTATAGAAATGTGTTTTCATATTAATATTTGTTATTGATACGTTGATCGCTTTTACATGTGAAATACGATTGACGTTTGCTCATTTTCATAGTTCGTATTGTTTTTTTTTAGTTTATTTCTTTCTTCACTTATTATTTTATCACCTTTCTAGTCAATGTACTTAATTTGATACAGCGGTATAATTTTACTACAAAACAAAAGTATTTTTATAATGATCTCTCAGCATTGCCAGTTGCATGTTTGTAATAATCTCGGTATTTTAACTCTTTTTTTGATATTTGACTGAATTTATATTTGGATAATATACACTGTTCGTTCCACTATTATGTTTAGAAAATAAAAATATATTTTTTGTGGCGACTGAAACAGATATATTGGGTGAAGTGAAAAGAAATGTCATTTTTTTTATTGTAACAAAATGTTTATTTAAACAAAAACTCTACAATATTATTCTTTTAAATATTTATCACTGGCAGAATAGCCAGTTTTTAATACATCTTTCAAAAAATTCTGTCAGTTTTTTATTGAAATACGACTATTTTTTTATCTCGTAGCAAATGTTCCATCGACTTCAAAAATGGTGATTGTTTCTTAAAACTTTTAAACAGTACCTCTTTTAATCTGTGGCACAATTAATCTCTGCTATTGTCTGGCCAAGCTTTAGTAATTAATAGAGAATTATTCCTAAAACATTCCACCCCAATACAAAGGAAAACCTTTCTCAGTCGATGATGGCCCAGGGGTAGACTCAAGATTCGATAAAAGTCATTGTTTTTTCTCCTCAGACTAGTGTAGAAGACCCACTTCTCATCCCCAGTAACAATCCTACTATGAAATGGATCGGTTTCATATCTAGACAATAGAGATAGACAGATGGTTATCTGTTGTTCGAAGGCTGTTGAAGAAAATTCGCACAATACTCAAATCCTTATGTATTTTTTGTGCTTTTTTAAATTATCCATAACTGTTAACTATGGATAACCAAGGTCTCGTAACAAATTCTCAATTTTTTTAAGCAGATTGTACTCCACCAATGAGGTTAAAGCAGTGGTTCTTAACCTTGTTAGAGGTACTGAACCCCACCAGTGTCATATACGCCTTCACCGAACCCTATATCATACGTCGTATCATTTTTCATAATATTGTACAATAAGTCGGGTGTGTGTTTTTACCTCCGCCGAACCCGGGAGACTGACTCACCGAACCCCTGGGGTTCGATCGAACCAGGATAAGAAACACTGGGTTAAAGTTTCATCATCGGTTTTAAAAGTATGGCGTTAATTTAAAGGCAGTCAGTGGCACCCTGATTTCATAGTAATGCAACAAAAAAAATGACAATACTTTTCACTTTACCTTTATTTATGTATTCTATTGTTTTTAGCTTATTTTTACGTGATCTTTGCACATTGATGATCTATTGGATTCAGATCAATCTAGAGAATTAATTCAATTTAAGACAAAAAGTAATATCATCAGAAAGTCTCGGATGACAAATTTTCTTTACATGTACGATTAATAAATTTTCTCTGAAGCGTAGCGAACAATGTATTTCCTAAATCGACCGTGAATGACATTTGACGAATATATTTTTACTATTTATATTTTTTGACTTGCCAATAAATTAATATATTTTGATTTATATTAATTATTTATAAGATATAGTGAAGTATTTAATTGTACGACAAACTAATTGAAATATAGTAATGTATTATATATATTTTTTTTAACTCGATACGTTTACCTCCTTTCTATGTTTCCTTCAACGATATCTCGGCAATTTATTAAAAATTTCGAATAATATACATAGATTTAAAATAAATCTTTATTAACAAAAATAGTTTAGATTTATACAATCATTGTAGAATATAATAAGTGTATGTACATAATAATTTATTTTATTAAATAATAAAACCTCTTGAAAATCTTATGCACGTTTTGCACAAGAGTTTATGAACGGTGTTCGTAAGAAGAATTGTTCGTTAGATCTGAATGTATCGGATAAAACAGTCCGCAATACCATTATTTGAAAAGAAAAAAATAAAAATAGATTAACTTAATAAAACTATCAGGATTCTGTCGCTTAATCGCAGCCTCAATAATCTGCAATTATACTATCAATATATTTTGCATTCAATTATTTGCCAAAACGTAAATAAAATTAAATCACATTACAAAAAGCGACAAATCCCACGTAGTTTTATCAAGTTTTCGGAAGCTCGCAATTTCATTGCGAATATTATTGTATTAATATTACATAGTAATTCGGATAAAACAATCTCTTACGAGCGCCAAACGTTCCATATACGATTTAAATTCATAAGCATTCTTAATAATTTAATCGATAACCAACGATTTAAATATTCCGTCGACTCCATAAATATCGTTCTTTGCGCCGGACTTCATATCTGATTTGCATTCAGCCGCCTTTGTTCTCTCCTGTAGTTCCTTTTTAGCGCCGTGTAATTTCACCATCCAAAATCGGCTCAATTCCGTTAGACTCGCCGAATAACCCAAGTAATCCGACGGCAGAATTCTCCGCGGGATGTAATCAACGAGCGTATCTTGCGTTGTATGAATGAAAAACTGCAAAAAAATCATAATAAATAAACATATCGTTATTTCATAATGTACGAATGATCGATTTAATTACTCTGTCTTTCATTTTTTTAGTCATGAGCGTTTTGAATAGATTCACGGTATTGTATACGAAATTCGGTGCATTCACTATGTGTATCTGTTTTAAACGCTGCGGATATGCGTTTTGTATTATATCCAATGTCTTTTTCAGCAGCGGTGTAACTAGTTTCACGAGAAACGATGCCTTAACTTGCTTCACGTCGAACACGTAAATATCGCCTGCGATTGCCGACTCTTGCTCCATCCTTAAATCGACTATAATGAAAAATATGTATTAACCGTCTATTATCATGATGATTTTGATCGCGTAGAATATTTACCGAGCATTAGCAGCATGCGTATAACGTCTCGTAGACTAGCCTCTTCCTGATCCTTCAATCTGTGTATGACGACTCGGTATCCTTCGTCGGTGAGGTGCGATAGAGGTGCACATTCCCTAAAATAATATGTATACACGTTAATAATCATTTAATTAGTATGCATAGATATAATGTGATATTTACATGAAGTTCATTGCAGATACAGTTCCGGAATCGTGCGGATCCCAGTGGGCGAATAACGCATCGCATGTCGCTCTCGATGTGTAAAATTTATCCAGCTTGTTTTGCGCTCGGACTACGTTGTGCTTACATCCTCGCAAAAATAACGGAAGCAATCTCTTGTCTGTAAAATTTAAATGAGAAAATATTAAAAAAATTAATCATTCGATGAAGGTACCGTGAAAAAATATTTAAATATTATCTTTTCACTAAATCATTATATTTTTTAATCAACCGATCCGTCACGATGGCTCGAAAACAACCGCGTCGTCCGAAGTGTGACTTTTTATAATGGAAAATAGACCCCAAGCATTTCAAGTCAAGATATTGATGAATTCTTCATCAATGTCTTCAAAATTTGGTCGATATTTGAGATTTATCTACTAATCAATATGAGGCGTAAATGACACGCACACCCGGCGATGTTCCGACGCAGACTGAGGACACGCCGCCGGTAGACCGATCGCCAAATTCTCGCGGCACGTGTCGCTAGTAGCGGGTTTAGGATTTGAGAGGCCCTAGGCGCGAATGAGGCCCCATCTCTAAATATTCTCATAAAAGAACTGTGCAGCGAGAAAATCTCGTTGAAATAGAAAACTCGAAAAAGAAATAAGTAAAAGCGCATAATGATTTTGTTAGTTATTGGAAAATTTAAAAAAATGAAATTAAATATGAAAAAGAAGAAGATTTTCAATATTCTCGATTAGATACTTCAGATTTTGCCAAAAAGACAGAAAGAAAAACAAAATTAAACTTCGTATTTTGTATTGCTTCTTCTGTTTCTTATTTTTATTAGTTTATCCCGACGTTACATTTATTTTAAAAAAATTCAGGTGCCCCCTAAATGCCAAGGGCCCCGATGTATCGTTTTCCCTAGATAGATACGGACCTGATGCAATGGATTCCAAAACATGTCATGCATTCCATTACGGAATAAGGAGCGCAATTAAATATGTAAGTAACATATGTTAAAAATACGAGTTATTATTCACAGACAAAGTCATTGCACTTGTAACATCGTACCGGATGCGAGCAAGAAAAAACATCGCACCCGTGACAACAGTAGAGAATATCGTTGTTTTATTTTTTTCGAAATTGCGGACAATAAAGATCAATGATTATGTATAATATTTATTCTTTAGACTTTTTTAGACAAATATAAAAAAGTTTGTAAGGTGTAGGATTTATATTAAAAAAGATGATTTATTTTTTGTGATGGGTTCCCAAATAGACCCATCGGCACGGCTAGGTTAATCGTGAGTTGAATGAGATAAGCTAACTAATCCTGTCGCTAAAGTAAACGTATGATAAATAATTATGACCTTGTCTTGTGTTCAATACACCTGAGACGCGAAAAAGGTCATCAAGTTTCTTTTCCAGCTATTTTCATTATTATAAACTCAATATTAAAAATAAGAATAATGAAAAAGTTTCTTGAATAATTCCGATATTATAGTGTGTCATTTTATGAATAATTAAATATGATTAAAATTTCGGATTGAATACCCCTGATCAGCTGCTGTGATGATGCATGCCCTTTTACAACGTGATTTATATTTTATTTATGAACAACGCGACTAATTAAATAATATTCTAGTTTCTATAAAGTAATGCACTGATATTGTGCGTATTGAGTAAATGCATAAAACTAACAGTGTTATGGCCAAAAATTTTAGCCCCTAGAATAATAAGTATGTGTACAGGTATACTTGTACATAAACAACACAGAGACAGTATACCCTGGGAAGGAAAACCCTAATCTGTTCACCAATAATTGGTCTAGACTCGATACTTTCGCTCCTCTTACTTCTTTCTATCTTCGCTTCTCTCTGATGAGGTATTTCCCACGATGAAAGGATTGCTATTGCGCGACAGGGTTAATAACCACTTGTGACTTGCTACTTGAGACTTGTTTTGGGCAGATGTGCGTATGTATGTGTATATATATATTTATATATGTGTGGTCGCTCACTACTTATCATTTGTGACTCGTTATAAGCAGATAACGCCTTAAAGAAGAGGAAAACGAAAACCAAGACAAACCCCCTCCTACTTGCCTGAACACAGTCGAGAGGGTAAAAACCGATACCAAACAGGGTAGAAGATGTACGTCCAATGCCAGCAATGGCCAAGAGAGGGAAACTCCTTACGAAACCATACCAAGACGGCTTGGGTCCCCATAGCGTATGGACACGAAAGGGGAGCCCTCACTTCACGTGTGAGACTCAGGTTCCTTTGGCCTCACTGCCATTCGAGAGTTTGGTAAGGCCCATGCCCTCAGCGAGTGAGAGCCTTATGTCTAACAAATGATGATGATGATGTAAATTATATAGATCAAAATTATGCTACATTTTCATTTGATAGCACGTATCATTATGAAATTACAAAACGTGAGATGTATTTTAGAATGTTTAAATAGATTTATATGATATTTGAGTTGAAATGGTAACACTTTTCTGGGCAATCAGCGAAGGACAACAATATAATTTTATATAATTATAATTATTTTAAATGGTAACAATTAAAAAATCGCTCGTAAATCAAAATGGAAAACCAGTTTTTCCACATGGATTAAAATGCAATCACATCTGTCCGCTAATCGTTCTTATTACAGACATACATTACTTAAACCGTATATAATCATTAAGTAATTCTCGAGATTATCTTACTTGCGTGCAGGTTGCGGGGTTAAGCGTCGAAAATGCGCGTGCGCAATAATTTTGACATTAAATCGTTCTCACAGCATCCATTGTTTTTTTTTGTATTCAAATTGGCGGACATTGAAAGCATACGATTGCTAAATAGACATTATTTAGCCCATCTGATTATTTCTTATTTTATATTAAGATATTTCTCTTCGTAATTTCAAGCATGTATTCAATGTTTATAAAACCTAGAGTAAAGCAACTGAAACTGTCAAAAAAACTAACTATTGATGTAGCTGTTTTTTTTTCATATTGCGGACAAGAGTCTCGACGGTGAAGAATAAACAAGGTGTTGAATCAGAACCTTGAACCCAGCCCTGGTCAAGCGAAGAGGTCAAATCCTACTTCACGCCAATCATTCCAAGACAACACTCATAATTGACCCTCCAAAAAAAGTCGAGTGATTCTGCCTATGAAATATTACTTCATCCATCACATTCATCGAAAGATTATCGCCTGTTTAAGCATTTCAACACCGCTTTAAAGGTTGCGGTCTTCAATAATGTAACGACTCCCAAAGTGCTTTTAAATATAAGACGTCCAACCCCAAAACTGTTCAAGTTCTAACTAAGTGCTAACTGTTTGAAGATCAGACAATAGATATGTAAGCAATGCACCTAATTAGGACAGCCATTCAAGTTATAGATATCCTTGGTGCTGCCGAATGAATATCGAAGATTCCGTGGACTGAACTACTTCAAATTCCTCACAAGGAGCGAAAGCTTGATTGTATTTTGACAAGTATCGCCTTCTGCAAACCATAATGGAGGAAAATGTGGAAGATAAACGGCGATTAAGAAGAAAGAAGTCGCCGTGGCGCCAGAAGTGTTCCAGCTCGCGAAAAATAGACAAAATTATGTAGAAAAAACAAGCAGTAGATCGCCTAGGTTCAAAAGAGGACAAGGCATTTGAAGAAGAATTCAGATCCTCGCTTAAACATTTGAATAATTATCTCAGAAACTCCCATCTCCATGTACGACGAATACGGTAACAAATCAGCGTACGCATAAATCCTTTTTTAAAAGGCAGCAATAAAATAAACATCCAATATGGCTACGTATGTCAAGATACGTCATGGACAAGTATGCAAACACGACATCAAACCATGTATATGCTACACATAGCTGCATCTGAATATTACATGTTCAAGTCCATAGACCTCATCTTAAGAGAAGACCCTTTACGAAATTCGGCCGAAATTTATATCAAGGGATATGAAAAACTCCCGATTATTCGTGAGCGTTAGATTTTGCCATAAAGCAGTATTCTTATTATATAATAAACCAGCTAACGACGGACTTGAGCTTGCAAAAATTTCATCACCTAATGTTACATCTTTAATTTAATCCGTATACATTACCGTCATGGCCTTCCAAAGAACCTTTCTAACGAAGATGACGACTTTATTAAATTCTAGATGCTAAGCTTGGAGTTACTCAAATTTCGTTTAAAATAAAACCAATATTACTCGTACGATCGATGACGTAGGAAGAGTTTTTTTTTGGAGAAGTGAAATGTCTAACTAATGGCAGATTTAGTAAAAATGGATAAAGGTTAGAATACAATTCATGTGATCCTGGTTTTTAAGTAGGCAATATGCAGATATTATTTTCCAAAACTGTCAACCAAGATGGATAGAGAATGAGGATGCAAGCGAAGAAGAATAAAGAATCAATCTCGTTACTCCCAGCCAGGGCTTTTACCTGTTATTTTTCGTTCCGGTTCTATTTAAAAATATATCAGTTCGATTCCGGTTTATTTTGCGGAAAAACTACGAGTACAGCTTCGAGGCCGTCCAGGAATTCACATATCTCGGCTCACTTATCCCAAAAATTAATGTAACCAATTTGGAAGTACGATACTGGCAAACCGGTGGTACTTTGTACTTCAACAGAATATAAGGTCAAGATTCCTATTAAGGAAGACTAAAATGAAGCTTTACATGACCCTCATCAGGCCAGTCCTAACATACGGATCTGAATGTTAGGCTTGATGAGCAACAACTGGATATCCTGGAGAGGATAATTCTGAAACGAATATTTGGAGCCGTATTCGACGACAGGGAATGGCGTATCCGAAACAACGAGGAGCTGTACCGAATATACAAAGATATACCGGTCACAGCTGTCGTCAGAGTGACCAGACTGCGGTGGCCCGGTCACGTGTCAAGGATGCGGGTCAGTCAGACGCCGAAAAGGCTTATGGTTAATAAGCTTTCCTGTCCCTGGAGGAAAGGAAGAACAAGACTGAGGTGATTGGACTGTGTACAGAGGGACTCTGCATTATTGAAACTTACTAGAAGATGGAATGACGTAGCGGCAGACCGGATAAAATCTAGTTTTGGATAAGCCCAAGACTCTACAATAAGGATGTCGATTTAGTCTTAGCGATTAAAAATAATGACTCGAAGCTGATCTAAAAACCGAAATAAACAGGTTTTTTAGTTGAACCAAGTCAAGAAAATTCTCTTCGCCAGGGCCTTTCGGTGAAAATCCGAAGCAACTAATATTTTAGAGGTCCTTCTATATTTAAAATAGGCACAGGAAATACCATTGATTTTCTCTTACTTAATTTCTGTCTTATGTTTAGTTTTAAATATCCTTTCACTTTGCATTAAATTTTTGGTCAACATGTTGAGTTAATAAGTTGAGGCGCATACATTGCGAGGCCCGGGACAACTGCCTCCCTCTGTCCTCTCCTCTAAAAGACCCTGCTCTTACCATTAGCGCAGATCATCAGAAGTTGACTGTGTTTCAATTCTAACTGACATTTTTTTTAATAGATCGAATTATCTGCTAAAAAAATGCAATTATTTTCCTACCAACCTAAATATTATTTATTTTAATGACTAATGCGCATTACTGACTATGAATAAGTGCAGTCGTCCATTGTCTGGCAATGCACGTGCTGAAATTCATTATTGAAATCATCACGAAATTTAAAAAAACACTCACATGTGAATGGCTATTCAATTGACATGTAATAAAACCAGATGATTCATTCATTTTATTGACATGTTTTCGATTGTTTCTATTTTTACAACCGTCCATTAGACGTGCATTATGCAAAAACGATATAAATATAATGATATAAACAAAAAATATGATAATGAATAGTCTTTAACCCTTTGGCCGCTAGAGAAATGCATGTAATCCAAATGCAAAAATGGAGCTAAATCTAGTTCTAAATATTCCTAGGAATCAAATGAACATATTGCTATCCAAATAACTTTTACATAAAGCTTATAACATGTGTCGTTAACGTGTGCAGTGATTGGCAGTCGTCACACCGGGATGGCCACAAGGGTTAAATGTCGTATATCAAAGTAAAACACTATTAAAAAATTACTGACCATAATCATTCGGTATATTCGACTCGGTATCGATCCAATTTTTCAATAATCTCATATTCTCCTCGAATATTTCATCGGTCTCTCCGATTTGTGACAAAATCACTTCCAACTGCTTCTCAGACGGTCCATGCAAAACGGCCATATTTGTTATACTAATCAAAAATATATAAAACTATTAAATAATTAATTACATATAGAGGTAGTATTATTCTAATGCAATCGTAAAACCGATATATTATACTAACATAATTCACTACGACCTTCTAATCCGACTTCACCACTGAAACTAATCATCGCGAGCGTAAAACTATGCCACTTTAACAATCGCACATACGTCGCGAGTTCTCAAACTGTGAATAATAAATATTCTCAGATATATCGGCGTCGATTAAACAATGATTTTCATATTTCGATTGTGTTGTTTTTGCCATATTGACAATAATCGTAAATCCGTTGTGAAATAAATTTTCGACCTAGATTTTGTCACGTATATTATTTAATACAATGTCGATCGAAATTGTTAATAAATTAATTATATAATATACGTTTAATTACGATTGATATATTATTATATCCATTAGATTTAATTTAAACGGCGGAAGATTTTCTTGCATAAAATTAGCGTGCGTTGTTAATTATTACGATTTGCGTCATAAAAATAGTGATATAGTTGTTAAAGAAATGCAGATTTTATTATTATTGTATACATCGATCACGCATTCAATATAATAATTAAGATAACGCATCTATTTTGTGACAATAAACTTAAAAATTATGAAACAATTGTGGCAATAATGATTTCTTCATGTTATACAAAGCTTTGTTAATGATTCTAATTTTTTAAGAGGTATTTGGGGTTCTAAAACTAACGAAAGGATAGCAGGATCCTTGGGATGAGGACATAAAGATAGTGGCGACAGTGTCCAGCGCTTATGTGCAGAACTTTCACCCTTTACAGTAAGTAAATCATTTTATGAAGAAGAATTTCCTCTCTTGGCGCGTCTCGGCGTCTTTGTGCGCCGCACAATCTGACCATATGGACGGAGCGCCCCTGCATATAAGGTAGATAAACCCACAAACTGAACCGAACTATTGATCCGTAGATCAAACAGAACTAGGGATAATCGAATAGGTTTTTTTTGGCTCAGCTACTAAAAAAATACGCATGCTTATCGCATTTTCTACAAAGGAAAAGATCGAATGAACAAGAGGTCCAAGTAGGTCGCCAAGAGGTTTCTACAGCTGAATAGGACCCGTTTCACCAATATGCAGGTAGCCAGCCTTTGAAGCTATGAAGATGTGTTGAAGGCAAGAAAATTAAATTACTAGTTCTTAAAACACGTGATAGGGAATATAGAGCAATCCTAAATCACCAAGGCTTCTAAAATTACATTGTAATTATCTGAAGTCGCTGATGGAATCAGATCTTTAAGGAATTATTAATAAATCTAAGCTCTAGGATCAAATGATAGTTTTTTTCTTTGTTGTGTAGGTGCATTTTTTCTGTCTTATTGATTTTATCGTTGACTCTCGGAAAGGTTTATGTGCTAGGCGAGTTTTTATTTGTGGTAGGATTTTTTTACCAAACCAACTCCGTTATTACGTCCCAGCCTCTGTACTCGTATAAAAAATCTTATGAAAGGACGACGTTTTACGAACATTTAAAGACAGAATCGCTGTAGAAGCTAAACATCATTTCGGAAATTGGGCTCCAACGGAGCTTCGATATTAATAGTTTTCATAGGGGGGGGGGGGGTGGAGGACAGAAGGGGCTGCTTCTCCGAGCCTCGGAATATTAGGGAGCAAAATTTAAAACTAACCATAAGACAGAAATGAGGATGAGTAGAAAAAATCAATGATATTTCCTATACTTTCGACCACTAGGTTTTTTAAGGGCTTCTAAACTATTAGCTTTTTACTGAAAGTCCTTGCATATTCTACCTCTCTACAATTATGTTGAATATAATTTTTATGCATGTTTAATGTTAGTAACTTTTGTACTAATTCAATGCTAATCATGAAAACATGGCTACTTATGCTGCATTGAGAAGATAAAACAAAAATTAAAAAATGCGTATCACACTCTATGATTTTCAAACCATATATTGTTATTTTATTGAAAATGTAAAAATAATAAATCACAAGATTTGTTATTTAAAGGGGAATTTAAGTATTGTTAGTATGTATAAGATCGCCTACTTGATTCCATTGGCCTTTACATATTTAAACGTTAAACCGGTCTAGTCGTGAATGTTGCAAAGCTAAGAGAGCTTCCTTCTACTCAACAATCCTTTATCATACACTTTACTATTCAAGATTGCTGGCCGATAGCATTAGTTGATTCCCCAAATAAAATGTCTGAATTTATTAGGGTTTATATTTAACAGTTTTCAGAAGCTGGTACTTTTTTCATTCAAGCTCATAAATTTTCGAATGATTTTTTTATGCAGTCCTTATCCACTGCACAAAAACAGGTTTGAGTGTATTTTATATAGCAGAGGAAAATATTACTGTCGTCCTTTAACCTCTGCCGGGGTAAAATTGCGCCAGAAATATATTGAGAATTTTTACATATGGCAACACAATCTACCTATGGGCGCGAACCCGGTGTAAATATTAGTATGTCAGTGACATTACATTCTTGCCCGCTTCTATTATGATCAATTTTGTTCATCATAATGAAGAAAACCAAGGTATATATTAAATAATCTTAATACATTCGCCGGATCATATCATCTTGACAAAATTGCTTGTCTTTGCAGATCTCACCAAATCAACCGAAAATTTCGTCGTTTTTTACCAAACCAAAGCTACAATTAAAATCTCCTAATGAAAAAAGCATAAATACAAATTTAATATTCGACAGCATAGAGAATGGCAGTACTCCAAAAATAGATCTGATTGAAAGCAACCACATAACTGATAATTCGTTCAAAGGAACAATAAGAGTTAAACCTCTACGCTCTCTACAAGAACCTATCAAGAATAGCAACACTAAGCGTAAACGATTACACGATTCTATCGATTTGACGGGTGATAATTTATATATAAAAAATGATCCTTCCGCCGTAGAAGAAAACAATATTAATAAAGCTAATCTAAAAAGTAACAATTGTTCCGATATTTTACAATCAAAGAAAATGAAAATAGATAGCAAACGCATAGAAGTATTATCCGATTGTAAAAATGATATTGGTTTACCTAATAAAAATGTATCAAAACACGTTATTAAAATTTCTCCGGAGAAGATTACGCAGGAAATTGATCCTTTAGAATATTCGTTTGTGGATTTGGATCTCGATGATTTTTATTCTGATATGGTAAACGTTTTTTTATAGTCTAATTGAAATTGCATTCATATTTTTAAATTATGATTTTGTTTTCAGTATGAGAATACACTTGATTTAAGTCAATGGCAACGATGTATAATAGAGAGCATAGCTCGGAACGATTCAGACGTTAAATTAAAATTGAGATCAGCTGTCGATAACAAATCTAGTTTTTGTATTTTGGAAGATTTTTGGTATTGCGTTGTATTTTATATTGTTTTCGATCAATTCGCATTGTTTTACGACCAATATTCCATTCCAGGAGAGATGCAATAATTAAAAACGGCGATATTATTTCAGTAAAAGCCATAAAATTTGAAAACGATGAATTTCACATAACAAACAATGGCGGATTTCTCGTGTTGTATCCTGATAATCTCATCACCGGAACTGAAATTGTCGGATCGCTTTTCTGTTTGCGAAAAACTATCTTGCAAAACAGTTTCAGGGGCATCGATGGCGATAATAAAAATGTATTTATCGAATAAACATCATGTTTAATCATTTCGAAATATTATTTTCATAATATTGCAATATTTTCAGATGATAATCGGCACATTGATACACGAATTGGTGCAATCGTGTCTAATTAAAGGGCATCGATGTTTGCGAGACGTTCACAACGAATGCGATACCATGTTAGAGAAAATGGAATATATATCCATGTTATTCGACGCTAATATGACGAGCGGTGATGCGTTGGAAGAAATGAAAAAAATCACGCCGTACATCGCCGAATTTATAGAGACGTTCGTCAAATCACCGAACAAAGCTCTTGTAAATAAATTCAATATTTAATTAATCCCGTAAAAATATCGTATTAATATTTATTAACGATATTTTCAGAAGAAGAATCAATCGAAAGATCACAATGCATGGAAAGGACATATCGATAAGGTGATAGACATCGAAGAAAATATATGGTCGCCGAAGCTTGGTGTTTCAGGACGTATCGATGTCACTGCGAGCGTTACTATTCACAAACAGAACCAGAATAAAAATGGTTAATACAATTTTATATATATTTAAATCGATACGTTGCGTTAATTGATAATATTTTTATTAGAAAAGTTGATTATGCCGTTGGAATTGAAAACTGGACGTCCGACGGGATCCGTCGAGCATCGTGGTCAAGTTATGTTATACACCATGCTCATGTCCGAGATATCCGACGAAAAAGGTCAATTTACCGACGTTAACGACGGACTCTTACTCTATTTACGGTATTAAATTAATTATATATTTAATCTCGATAATGATTTAATATAAAAAATTATCCCGTTTCAGAGGCGCCGTTAATATTCAGCAAATAACGGCTAATTACTCTGAAAAAAAAGATTTAATCATGTTACGGAATCAACTCGCTTACTATACGGACGTGTGGAAAGCCGATATCGATAAATCATCGTCCGAATCTTGCAATGAAGCCGACGATAAATGCTCGGATAGTTCCGTTACTTTGCCGGATCCGATCAATCATCACAGCGCTTGCAAGAAATGTCCGTATTTAACTATTTGTTCCATCTATCTGAGGTTCGTTGACGTTGTATAATCGATATATCTATTTATTACGCGATTTTTAATGAGCGTTCATTATTCCAGCGAAAATACTAATATGAAATTGAGTGATGATCATTTATTGATGAAATTGAAAAATGATGCCATCGGACATTTGACGCCTGAAGAAATTAAATATTTTTTTCACTGGTGCAAATTAATTAAACTCGAAGATAATGAAAAAGTCAACATCCACAAAAAGGATATATGGAATTTAACACCATTAGAACGGTAACTGATTATTATCGATTATCAGCATATCTTTTTTATTTCAGCAAATTTTAATGAAACCCGACTGATCGAATATTACATTTCCGATATCCTAATCTGAGAATTACCACTTGGAGATGATACAATACATAATTATTTCAACTCCATATGGTAATTCCTCTACTTTCTCGTCGCTGTTATCATTTGACTTAATGTATGATGTAGAATTTAGATTATTCTTCGTCAAAAGCTGTAAACCACCCGAGCGCCAGGAACTCTCTAATGAGTTACGATGCGATTGAGCATTATTCCGATGCTTGGAAAGGTTGACGACAATATTAATGAAAATAAACCAAGTCTACCTGTTAAGGCGGGCGCGCGACAGTAGTACCGAAAAGGTATCCCACCGCTGCCACCAATAATGTTAAGGCGGGCGCGACAGTAGTCCAATAAATGGAACCCGTCGCTACCTCCAATGTTAAGGCACCCGAGCTCGCGTATCAAAAGGTACACGACCGCTGGCGCCAAAACGTTTGATCGTCGGTAGTTGACGGTCGCGCTAAAGATCGAGATCAAGTGAAAACACGCTTTGTTTTGTTATTGAAGAAATGAGTCAGATGTCGTCAGTCGATGATAGGTATGATGAAAAGTTCGGAGACGAATCTCCGGTACGAGATGATGATAAGATCCCAAAGTTTCCTTTGGTACGAATAAATTAATTATAAGACGTATCTCTGGTACGAGAAAATCACGGAGATGTGATTGACTGACAGTGAACGAATCACCCTGTCGTCTGTCATTAAGGCAACGACCAAGTGCTGTCTGACAAAACGGGTTTTGTGGCAGATATAAATATGAAGACTTATTGTCTATGAAAGGGATGGACCTCTAGTTAGGTCCGTCATCTCGGAAGGGCGCATTCTATATATGGCAGCATAAAACCTATCTTATTATTGATTCCTCTGCCAGTAGGGGTCCATCAGAGACCCCATTAATTTAAAGTCAAGATATTGATGAATTCGTCATTAATATATTGTCATTTTTTTAAAAAATGGATTTTTCTAAGAATAAAAATACTAGTACGTTTCACTCGCACTCAGCACATCGTACCGGATGTGAGCGAGAAAAAACATTGTGTCCGTTTCAACAGAAGTGAATATTTTATTTTATTTTTTTCGCAAAAGGTTAATGATTATTTATAATATTTATTCTTTAGATTTAATACAAAAAGTTTGTGAAATGTAGGATTTATAATAAAAGAGTTATTCAAGAAAATCAAAAACTTATAGTCCCCAATAGACCCCATAGGCACGCCTAGGTTAATATGTTATGGTGTGGAAAAAAGATTAATAAAAAATAGTAGTGAAACTCGTACCGAATAAATCAGATGCCCCATACTCTCGTAGATCTATAGTCTATGATGATGATGATACCAGTTTTTTAATTGATCATATGAATCAGGAATACTTCCAGTCGTTAAATATCATCATATCTTCATTCTCCATGTCTTTCAAAGTAGACCATGTGTTCTCTGAACTAAGATATTTTTCAAATAATTTCTAACATCGAAAAAATTGTGTTTTCTTCCCCCCGTAGTCTACGATTAATCTAACTTAGACGAGACGTAATGTCTACCAAGAATTTTTTTTTTTATCCACAGATTTCCCATTAGTTACTGATAGTGAACATCCATTTTCACGGTGAAAATTTGTGAAACTTTTTAAAACGTTTCCTCTTCAAAGCTAACTTACCTTGTTCTATCTCTCACTGCTTTAGCAGTCGTCCTCTTAGCAGTCACTTTGTTAATAATAAAGCTTGAAATATTAATATAGTTCGAGGAGGATTTCATCCAGTCATTAAATACACAACTCGTTTTTCTCCTATGATTGAAAATTGAATTAAAATAAATAAAATGTATTTTTAACTCGTCATTCGTGGAAAAGCTGCATTCAAATAGCCAAAGAGCAGCATGTGACTCACGCACCACAGTTTGCCAACCACTGTTTTAAACGTACTACGTATATAATGATTCAGTAAATGTATTTTATGAAGTACGGCAGCACATCACAATAATTCATCATTATCCTTTTCCCACAACCCAAGTAAAAAGCCCCGAATCCATTTAAAACCATCCTTAAGATAGAGAGCATCTTCGTCCAATCTTCTACATAATCCCAGCGATGCAGCATCCCATTGTCACTCGTCTTGCTTGGTTACAGCTTCACAATCAAACCCGTATATCAGAACGGAACTGACTTATCGAGCTTGAACGATGATTTAATACACTGAAATTAAATTTTTAAAACTTTTTTTTGTACAGAGAAAAACGAGGAAAATGTCTCTGCAATATGATCGTTTCGACTATCACCTCTAAAGATAATCAATTTGAACATAAATTCAAGAGAGATCTAATGAAAGGTACTTTTTTTTAAATTAATTATATTACCGATGTTTTAATAACGATTTATTTCTGTATAGACTTTGCAGTGAAAGATTTGCGTCAATCGCAATTTGTAGTCGGAGGATACGTTATCATTAGTTCAAATACAAAATTCGCCGAGACGACCGGATTTATAAGCAATATAAATAATAATTCGATATCGATATTGCTTAATAAGTACGTACAATTAATAAACGTATATTTTTTACATATTGCTCTATAATTCCATTTTTTTTGTAGGAATTTATCCTTGAGAAATACAATGTCTTCAATATACAGTATAGACGGCTACGATACACAAACACTAGTGGTGTATAACTTTACAAATTTAGGCATTCTCATGGATAATACAGAAAATTCAAATAAATTGCGAAAGTAAATATATTCTCGCGTAACGAAAATATTTATTAAATTTATTTATATGTAATTTATTTTTTCGTAGGATGATTATCTGTCGACAAAAATCTGAGACCGATGGTAAATTATCGAAAAATATTCTTAATATCGGAAAGAGTATTCTTTCGAAGCTAAATCCGATACAACAACGAGCCGTACTCAAAGCTCTAGCCGCTCAAGATTATATTTTAATCAGAGGAATGCCAGGCACAGGTATTAAAATTTGTCATCACATATTTTAAAATACTGAAATGATTTCAATATTATTTTATTTTTCATAGGAAAGACTCAAACGTTGGCTGCTCTCGTCGAATTACTCGTAGCGTTAAACATGACAGTCATAATAACGAGTCAAACGCATTCCGCCGTCGACACTGTCCTGCTTAGATTGAAAAATTCAAAATTAAAAATGTTACGATTGGGTTCACAGAGCCGCGTTCATCCAGAACTTCATCATATTACCGAGAGCGTTTTAACGCAACACTGCACTTCGACTCAACACTTGCAAGACGTCTACGATAACATCGTAATTATTTTTAAAAATATATTGATTTAATTTTTTTAAACACGTAATACGTTTAATCATTTTCTAGAACGTCGTCGGAGTAACGTGTTTAGGATCGAATCACGCACTTCTCAGCAAAAAGTCGTTTGATGTTTGCATCGTTGACGAAAGTACACAGGTAAATCGTTTATTCATCCCGACAAATATTATTGGGTTGATGCAAAAGAGGATTGTGACCGTTCTTGTTTCGTATCTTCTTGATTTTTTGTCTCTCTGGGATTCTCTCCATTCTGGATCTATAGTGGAGCCTATGGTGTTCATCACATGGGTGGCTGAAGTGGATGGGCGCTCTGCCCTTCCTCTGCGTCTTTGCACGTTTCCAAGCGTGACGAGCTTCAGGCTATCGTTTATTCTGGCGAGATGCCCAAAGTGTCGAAGAATCCTTTTGAGACATATGGTTATTCTCTGCATTATGCATCCAGCATTGCAGCTATAACGGTGGAGCCTGTGGAGGTCTTCAGTGGGTGAGCGCCCTGCCCCTTCCCCTGCGTCCTTGTACGTTTTCAAGTGCGACGAGCTTCTCCACGCTATCGTTTCTTCTGGCGAGATGCCCAAAGTATCGAAGAATCCTTTTGAGACATATGGTTATTCTCTGCATTCTGCAACCCGCATCGCAGCTATAACAGTGGAGGCTGTGGAGGTCTTCATTTGCTCGCTTCAGTGGGTGGTGGATGCCCTGCCCCTTCCCCTGCGTCCTTGTACGTTTTCAACCTGGCGAGATGCCCAAAGTATCGGAGAATCCTTTTGAGACATGGTTGAAAGTCGATCTTCTTTGTAGTTCCCCATTTCATTTAGAGCAGACACGTTTGTGCGTTTAGCGGTCCATGGCATTCTCAGCAGACATCGCCAGCACCACAATTCAAAGGAGTCAATTTTCTTTTTCATAGTTTCCTTTATGGTCCAGGTTTCTATGCCGTAAATAAAAATTTGAGAATACCAGACTCTGCACCAGACGTTTTTTGGCTTTTTAGATATCCCCCTGTTTTTCCAAATCGTTGATAACTTTGACATCGCATTTTTAGCCATCCCTATTCGCCTTCTTATCTCCGGCTCACAATTTCCGTTACTCGTAAGTAGTGATCCGAGATAAAGAAACTCTTCAATCCTTTCCAGATTCGGAAGATTAACAGATCAGCTTGGTTTTAGTAATGTTAATCTCGAGTCCTAGTTTCTTACTTTCATAGATAACTTTTTTGAGCAGATCGGCCAATATTTTAAATCATCCCAGTTTTCAAGGGCCTTTCTTATGATATACTCCCCGTATAAGTTCAATGGGTCTGGGGAGAGTATACAGCCCTGTCTCACCCCTTTGAGCATTAAAAACCTTTCCGATGAACTCGTGTAACATGTATAAAATATTGTTTTATTAAGTTGTTCAATTATATTTTTGGGTTTATATGTTATAGATAATACAAGTTTTCAATTAATTATTATTTTTTTTATTGGGAGAAATGTGTGTGGGGCAGTACCCCGAATGCCCCTAAGGATGAGCCACTCCTGTTCATCAGTATACTGAAACTTAAACCTTTTGCATCAACACAATGTATATATTTTTTAAATGTTCGTAGGTTTTGCAATGTTCTATCCTCCGACCGTTATTCGCAGCTAAGAAATTTGTACTTGTCGGTGATCCCGATCAATTACCACCGATAGTTAAGAACAACAAGGCCAAGTACGTACGTTATTTTAATGTAAAAAAATATTTAAATCAACATAATACGATATATTTTAGATTATTTGGTATGGACGAGAGCTTATTTTCACGATTAGACGGACTGGGCTCGACTATATCTCTCACGTTGCAATATCGAATGAACAAAACGATAATGGACCTAGCCAATTCACTCACTTACGACAATCAATTATTGTGCGCCAACGATAACGTTGCTAATTCCACTCTACAATATAATACCGAAGTAATCGACGTGCAAATTAATTCGTATATATATTACATTTTCTGTTATTTATTTTATTAATTTAATTTACAGAATCTCGATATTAACAATGGTGAAAATATATGGCTCGATCGTTGTTTATCGAAGTCGCTCAACGATGCCGTCGCAGTCATCGATACCGGAAATACTTATAAGAAATGTCGAGAATACCATAACGAAACGTCAAACGATAAGATTTATTCCAACATATGTGAAGCTGCGTTAATTCAACATATAATAAACGCTTTGTCGAAGGTGTGTTTCGTATCTTAATAGCTTATTTATTAATATTTATATTTATTTGTGTGTATTATTTAAGGGCGGAGTGTCTAAAAAACAGATTGGTATCATAACGCCGTATCGTGAGCAAGTACTGCTCTTACAAAAGCATATTAATTTTAAATCGGATGTATCTAACGATAATATCCCGAATAATCCGGATCCGTATGGAAATATTGAATCTGATGTTAATATAGATAATATTGAAATAAATACTGTCGATCAGTATCAAGGACGAGATAAGGATATTATCATTTATTCCTGTACTAAGACGTGGAATGAAGATAAAACTGTATTTTTTTCTAAAGTAAGTACGCATATTTTTTTGTATCTTATTATAAAATCCATCAAATTAACATCTCAATGTTTTACTCATTTGTTTATTATTTATTCATAAATATCAAGATATCGAAATCCAAAAATCATCATATATTATTGATCAAATATTTTTGTAATTTTTTAGGAGAATCAAATATTGGAAGACAAACGCCGACTCACCGTTGCAATCACACGAGCTAAACACAAATTAATCATAGTCGGCGATGTGACTTCGCTTAAGTCGTATAAACCATTTCGAGAGCTATTTGATATAGCCGAGAAGAAATTAAAAAATGTTAAGCTTTCGAATGAAAATTCTTTGTTCTCGTGGGATAAAGTCACGAATATTATCTCATAACTTTAATATACATATTAGATTGAGTCATAAATATGTATTCAACACTGTTAAATATAACCTTTTCCCATTTTATTGGCAACTTATCGATCCCCTCATAAATTTCTATGGCTTTGGACTGAAAGAAAGTATCGAGGGCCTGAGTGACTTGCTCATCATTAATGAAAGTTTTTCCATTCAAAAAATTCTGTAACGAATAGAAAAATTGGCTGTCCATAGGAGCAAGATCTGGGGAGTAGGGTCGATGTGGGAAAACAGACCAGTTGAGTTCCAGAGTTTTTTCTTGAGTCACTTTTGCCGTTGTGGTCTGGTGTTATCGTGTAACAGGATAACGCTTTTCCGATTGACGAGTGCAGGACGGCTTTCCAGTAGTTTTTCATGAATTTTTTTCATCGTTCCGTTGCGCTTCATCAGCTCGTGGTGGATAATTCCTTGACGATCCCACCATACACACCATAAAGTTTTAAATTAAAGGTTCGGAATAACACCACTAACGTTCAAAATAGTTGTCGAATGACTGACAGGCCACTTATCTATCTAGTGAAAACAAAAATCCCCCTTGTCGGGTGACTCACTGCGAGTAAATTCAAACAATAGAAACTGTCCACCTGAATCAGAAGTTATTTATGACTCAACCTAAAATGGTATGTATCGTTTAAGTAATCTCAGAATTGTCAAATTTTGCCATATTCCTTTTTATTATTCTTTAATTTAACAATTTTTTTTAATGAAATATTTTTTTATCTGATATCTAATATGAAATGAGATTTACTTTTGCTGTTTTTATTTGATTTTTTTTTATGTTGAATATTTTTTTGCGATTTTGTTTTCCAAAAAAATGCGTGCAATTAATTGTATGCATCATATTTTTTTATATTATTTTTATATATGTCATGTTCAGTTAGTATGTAACTTACAATGTTCCTCCGAACGGCTGATGAGGAGTGCTCAACATATGTTAATAAAACTTATAAAGAAAATTCTGTTATTTATTTTTTGTTATCTTAAAAACAGGTTTATTATGCAGTACTAATGTTGAAATGTTTCACAAAATTATCAATAAAATGATAACCTCAATTCATAATTTTTAAAGGGACATTGCATTTAATTAAAATGTCATCACTTTTAATATAGTAGTTATTGATTTTTATAAAGGAAAACAGATATGGGACATTATATGACAGTTATGTTTCATTTATTCGGAAAATATTTTTACATACAATAAGTATAAGTACATTACCCGCAAGTAAACACGAGACGAGGTAAAAGGTATTAATACCTTTCCCGCCGTTTAGCACCAATCGGCGTAACGGGTATTAATACCCTTCCTGCTGTTAATGTGTTAGTATAAAAGTGGAGGATTTTCTTAATTTAATCGGTAGTTATTCAATGAATAAGGAATCTCTTCTAATCCGAATATTAAAATATGTTCGATTAACTAAACTTGGGACCCAATTGTTCTCCGATTCATATGAACCGGCTTTTATATGAACAGAATTGTAGCATAAACCGAGGGCTACCTGTAGTTGATAGCTGTTAGATACACCGACTCATTTGGGATATTGTATGCAATCGTGTGAGCAGGCTCATAGCTACCTTTTAGGGGTCCTTAGGCCTTCAGTAGAATTAAAGGGTCATTCAGGTGACGTTACAAACCATATTGAAAAATAAACAATGATTAGAAAATTAATCATTTAACATAATTATCACTTTCCATTTAACCTAGTCGTGCCGATATGTCTATTTGGGACCCAAGTTTTTGATTTTTCTCGAATAACTCTTTTAATATAAATCCTACATGCCACAAACTTTTTTGTATTTGTCTAAAAAAGTCCAAGGAATAAATATTATAAATAATCATTGACTTGTATTTGCTTCTGTTGCCACGGGCGCGCTATTTTTTCTCGCTCGCATCCGGTACGATGTGCCGAGTGCGTTATCGTTTGCACGTCATATTAAAAAATCCAAAATTTTGACCAAATTATTAAGCATATCATGAATAACCAATTTTTTTCGAAAAATCTGTGAAAAATTCATCAATATCTTGACTTGAAATGCTTGGGGACCCTGAGAGACCCTCATCGGACGACGTGCTGGTTTTCAAGCCGCCGTGACGGATCGTTAACTGTTAACCCTATAAAATAAATCATTTTTAAATCTTGTGCATCATGCTCAATGAGCGTTTATTGTTATTTAACCGCTGTCACGCCAGCGTGACAGCGTGACAGCGGTTTATTCACCGTATATGATAGCGACACATGCTGGAAGCTTTGTGTAAAAATATTTATGATATTATTTATTGACGCTCACGCGTCATATTGATTAGTAAAAATATTCAAATTATAAAGCGTATATGAGTAACTATTTTTATTCTTAGATAAATCCATTTTTTAAATAAATGTCAAGGTACTGTCAAAGAATTTATCAATACCTTGATTTGAAATGTTTGGGGTCTATTTTCATAAATTAATTTCAAACAAAATAGACCCTATCTTCCAGAGCCGTTGATTTTGAGCCGCCGTGACGGATCGGTCAATGGAACACAAAAAGGGGGAATAGAAAAAGAGGAAGTGTCAATTGGGCGGGTGGAGTGTTGTCTATGGGCTGCGACGCGGCTGTCAGTGTCGTGTCGGTGCTGACGTACGTGTGCACCAGCATGTGGGTGAGAGCAGCCGTGTGGTTGCTGCTGGCGTCGCTCGTACGAGCGGCGCGCGGCTACTCCATCACCGTAGACGCTCACGCCGAAGAATGCTTCTTCGACAACGTCGAGCCCGGCACCAAAATGGGTAACCGGCCTCAACCGCTCCATTCTCTATGCCGACTAGCGCTGTTTATATCAACATATATGCATAATTCACCACAATGAATCACAAAATTAAATCAATATATTCAACAACAGGTGCATTCGGTGACAGATCACAATCAACCCACTGAAAATACAAGTACACAGACATACAGCCGTATGTAATCACGCTAAACCTACAAATTAACGGGAAGGCATGAAAGCCATATACCTCAGCCATGATTAACAGAATCATATTAAAATCCCAATTAAAGTCTCTTATAGAAATTCCATGCAATCGGAATCATACAATAATGATTATTCGTAGACTTTTGAATAATTTTAATAAGAATGTTTCCTATTAATTTACTTCTAATTAAGTTAGATTTTGTGATTGTCGTAAAGCACTCGATTGATATGAAGTTGCAACAGTTCCGATACTATGCGTTAATATTAATGACTGAATATCATTATTTATCGTCTTGTATTACGTAAGTTTTATATTATTTGTAGAAAAAATAGCCTTTGTACGATTATCGTATATTAATTTGTTCCGTTTTCATATATATTTTTTTTATTTAATCTCATTTGCATGTTGTACTATTGATACGTGTTCATCTATAAACGTGTTATATGATTGTTTTAGGCCTCGTATTTGAGATAGCGGAAGGAGGCTTTCTTGATATCGATGTAAGAATCATGGATCCCGCCGGTAACATAATATATCAAGGCGAAAGAGAGTCGTCCGGAAAATACACATTCGCCGCACACACACAGGGGAAATATACTTATTGTTTTAGTAATAAAATGTCAACGATGACTCCTAAGGTAATTATTATTTCTAATTTTTATTATCGATCTATATAAATAATTTGTAATAAAATCGTATTTTTGCCGTGCAGGTAGTAATGTTTAATATGGAAATTGGAGAAAATGCGAATAGAGCTCCCGGAGCCGAAAAGGAAGAAGACGCCGGGCATACTAAATTAGAGGATATGATCCGAGAGCTCTCCGGCACGCTTACGGGTGTAAAACATGAACAAGAATACATGCAGGTATATCAATTAAAATATCTTGGGTTATCGTGTACGAGATTTTAGGGTGTAGCCCTTTTTTGCTTCATCTGATTCTTAATATTATTATAAAATATAATTTCCACCATTATTTGAAACATCTCTCCACTTTTCTATTAAATTTTTGATCCGCATTTCGTAAAATATCCATTTTTTCGTCTCCAGTAATCAGATTATGTAAAAACGGCTCTTTCGATTCTTGTTTAAAGAGTTCATCGCACAAAGTCGCCCATATCGTCTCCACTCAATTCATGCTGTGTCCACTTTTCTTGTCTCCACGCCTTGCCGATATTTTTCATGTGTTTATGCACACTTTATCTTGAGTTTCCAAGATTTTCACCAATTTCTTGAACAGATTTTGGATTTGCTTTGGCATTCTAAAATGTCCTAGTCCACATTTTTCAGTCTTTTACTTCTGGGGCTGTTTTCAAGGTCAAAATTACCTGATCTATACTTCTGAAATCATCTCAGACACACGTCTAAACATCCGAAACATTGTCTAGTAAATCGCAAATACTTTTAGTTGCGACAGTCACATGATAAATAATGAGTTTAACCGATAAAAAACGTGATGAGAAGTCGACAAACACAAAATGACTGAGGTTCCAAAAAGACTGTCATGGATACGTCACGATTTTTCTGAAAACTAAACTTATGGAGACATTCTAATAGTCAAAAGATATCAATTCTGGTTTCCAACGTTCAAACCGAGTAATAGCAGTCTGAAGGATCTTCCTCGAAGTAGATGACGGCTGGATTTTGGCGAAGACATATTAAAATCTCTAGTTAATTATGATCCTCTTCAAAGCATCGACAAATTAAGTCAGAAATACTACAATAAGACGACGAACTCTTTCATACAGTAAGAATGACCCATAAAAAAATCCAAGAGCTGAACTGGGAAGTTTTATCACATCAGCCGTATTCATTAAACCCGGCGCCACCCGACTACCACCCTCTTAAATACTGTAAACTCTCTACAATATTCATAACAAGTTGACAGTCCCTTCTATAGCACTCCCATCTAGAACGTAACTTTTCAAGGTCAAATTGCATATATCGTAAATATGTATGTAGATCTTGCTTATAAAAAATACTCCCATTGTCGTCTTTCGGCTCTTGATAAGTAGCAGGAGAAGTAGGATTCATCCGCCAAGGGGTGAACTATCTATCTCTTCTTTCCTGATATCAAAGCCAGGTTATATCGTACTTGGTTCTTCCCAGACTTTTGAGTCAGTCAATTCAAGTCTAAGCTTAAAGAGTTTAGCCTAGTAGCATCTTCGCATTGTTGGTGTGAGTTCTGTCACGTTCCGTGGTCCTGTCCTTTTCCTGGATGTTATGCGATCAATATTTTAACTGCCCTATTATAGAGCCCTGTCCTCATTTAACACCCTTCTCTATTTTATCCGATCTGTCGCTATGTTGCTTCATCTTCCGGAAAGTTTCAATGATGCAGTGTCTCTCTGTACACAATCCAACCATCTCAGCCTTGGTCTTCCTTTCCTCCGAGAACAGGAAGACTTGTTAACCATAAGCCTTTTAGTCGGCTGACTGTCCCGCATCCTTCACATGCGACTGGCCCACCGGAGTCTGGCTACTCTGACGACAGCTGTGACCGGTATATCCTTGTATAGTCGGTACAGCAGATCCTCGTTGCTTCGGATATATCATTCCCAGTCGTCGAATACGGCTCTAAATATTTGTTTCAGAATCCTCCTCTCCAGGATATCAAGTTAATGCTCATCTACTTTTGTCAGCCCAACATTCAGATCCGTGTGCTAGGACAGGCCTGATGAAGACCTTGTAGAACTTGACTTAGGTCTTCTTTGAGAGGAATCTCGACCGTAATTGCTTTTGGAGTCCAAAGTGGCACCAGTTTACCAGCATGGTTCTTCTTCGTACTTTCAAATTGGTTTCATTATTATTTATAATAAGTAATACTCTTCGACTCCCAGGGGTTCAAGGATCCCATACCAATTGCTGCTCTCGATGGAGATATTTTAACTCATAACCACAAAGTTTTTACAAAATTTTCATTGAAAATTTACAAAATAGATGGGAAGAGGTCGTCAATAACGATGTAAATTATATTTTGTAATTTTTAATACTAGTTTTTAAATAATTCTTGAAATTGAATAACTCCAGCTAATACAAATGCTCATTTTCAGGTCCGCGATAGAATTCATCGGTCGATCAACGAAAGCACAAATTCTCGTGTAGTGATGTGGTCTATTTTTGAGGCGACGGTACTCGTCGCTATGACTCTCGGACAAGTGTACTATCTCAAACGCTTCTTTGAAGTCAGACGCGTTGTCTAATAAGGCGTTCTTCTCACGTTCTTTTTACATTTGCATGTAAGATTAATAAAAGCCAAAGTTGGGAAGGAGCGGCGGAAAATTTTCCGCAGTCTACAGACCATCGGTTGAGGAACACTTCTGTTACAGTTTAGTATAAAAGTGTAAATATATGTTTTGTTTTAAGCCAAATTTTAGTTATTGTGTCACATTCAGTTTTGTATGCAAAAAATAAACCCGATCGTTTCGACTCGATTATTATTTTTTTTTTTAACTAATTTAAGTCAATAAATGTATTTCAACATATGTATTTTTTATTATGCACTTTATTTTTACCACAAAGATTGTTCAACTAACGTAAATAATAATTGATACTCGGTATTTAATTTTCTCGCGTAGATAATTTATTTCAATAGAATGGCTTGAATTATTGACCCTCTCGCCAAGATGTTTCTCGTACCCTCGGCTCGCGGCAGCTGCAGAATTAAATCGTCGCGACTCGTATCTAGGAATAAGCTTCTCATCTGAAAATCAAAAATTAATAAATAAACATTTCAAAATCGATGCGTATATGATTATCGTATTTATTATTTACCGTGGGCTCTCTGATCACCGCCTTCGGACACTCGTGCATCATCGAATATTTCAGTTTTGCCTTGATGTATTGCGGACGTTTCCCTAAAATGATATCGTGATCGACCCAAACGTTCAAGCGCATCATCTCGTAATTGTCTATGCCCATCCAGTACATCAACGTCGGCATTATGAGGATATGTATTGCGTTCATGATCGCGTGCATGTACGCCGGCAACGTGAACACGAATTTAGTCCTCCCTTCGAATGTGCACGTCACGAACGACGTCCGCTTTCCGTTCTTTATGTCTAGACGGTTGAATTGCACCACCGCGTTGAACTCAATCTCGAGAATGGATTGCAGCATACTTTTATTCGGCAAAAATAAACTCTGAGATATTACAACGATGTCGGATTCTAAAAACGCATTGCCGACCGTCCTCAGAATGTCTATCCTACTATCCATAACGACTCCGTATTGAGAGCATCTGAATTCACGAATCCTAAAACACGTTTTATACAATTAATTAACCGATCGAATAAATTCCGCAAAATATAAAATCTCACTTGAACAATGTCTGCATCATCATGTTGTCGCCTTCGGCGTAGTTTTCCCTGTCGTACTGGCAGGCGATCGAAAAGATTCCTATCCTCGGCTTGTCGTAGACTCGTACTGACATGATACCCGTCGGCAACGCTACGCAAACCTCTTGGTGTCCCATTATTACGCCCGAATTGATGATGTCATCTCTCTCTTTTATATAACAACCGATTGGCATAACGTTTTGACTGTTTCTCGGAATTACGTTTACGGCGATCATCGTAACGAGGTTGTTCTCGCTCGATCTCATTACCGTAACATGGTTAATCTAATATCGGGATATAAATAAATATATTACGCATATAACTCAAACATGATACATTTCGATCTTTAAATTATGTGAAATATTAGATAGGTCAAAAAATCTGTTCAAGATGATATTGAGATTCAGTGATCTCGGAATTAAACATATAATCACAAAAGAATTAATATAAAAACTTGGAGAATTCACAAAGCTCACTTAGTTTCGGTCGAAATTCAATAAAGGTTCAAGGATTTCATCCAAATATTAAAAGATGTTGCCGCATTTATCACTCGGATTTCCTTGCCACCTTTGAAGAAGAAATATATCGACGTAGAAATGTGAGTATCACTGAATTCCGGAGCTTTGAGCTTAACAATTTTTGAGGTCACACTATGAAAATAAATAATTGGAGTGTTGCACCACCTTTCAAAAGTTTACAGAGAAATATTAAAAGGCATATAAACCCTTAACACTTTATGAGCCGTTCACGCCAAAGGTTGTGATTTTGTAGCCAAGCGTTATGAGCTATTCGCGGCTTTTGGCGGGAGAGCCAAATTTGTTATTTTTTTTTCTGATAACGATGCACAATGTTATTCTACTATTTGATCACAGATGGATACACGTGCATGTTAGCTTGGATTATCATTAAACCATGCGGCCCCCAGGCTAGGTTTGATGTAAAACCTAATAATGAAGGTCGATAAATTACTTACTTTCATTACTTTTGCTCCCTCTTCATCCTTGTTATGGACCTTTCCTTTGGAAAGGTCCCTACCATGATGAAAGGATTGCTATTATGCAACAAGGTCAATACTAGCTGGGACTCGGTCACGCCAGAACCCCTAGAGAAGAGGTAAGCGAATACCAAGACAAACCCCTCCTACTTGCCTAGACACAGTAAGGAGAGTAAAATCCGCTACAGGTAATGATAGAAGATACATGTCCATTGCCAGCAATAGCCAAGAGAATGTACATAAAAAGGGAGTCCTCACCCCTGTGTGAGACTCCGACTCCCTTGTCCTCGACAACCATTCTTGAACCCCTGAGAGTCGAAGAGTACAGCTTTGAGGCCGTTCAGGAATTCACATACCTCAGCTCACTTATTACAGATAGCCATGAAACCAAAGTACGAAAATGAACCATGCTGGCAAACCGGTGTCACTTCGGACTTCAAAAGCAACTGTAGTCGAGGTTGCTCTCGAAGAAAAGTCAAGCTCTACATGACCCCCATCAGGCCCATCCTAACATACGGATCTGAATGTTGAGCTTTGACAAGCAAGATGGGCGACAGCTGGATTTCCTGGAGAGGAGAATTCTTAGACGAATATTTGGAGCCGTATTCGACGAAGGGGAATGGTGTATCTGAAGCAACGAGGAGCTGTACCGACTATACAAGGATATACCGGTCACAGCTGCCGTCAGAGTGGCCAGACTCCGGTGGGCCAGTCGCATGTGAAGGATGCGGGACAGTCAGCCGCCGAATAGGCTTAGGGTTTACAACCCTTCCTGTCCCCAGAGGAAAAGAAGAACAAGGCTGAGCTGGTTTGACTGTGTACAGAGAGACACTACATCATTAAAACTTACCGGAATAAGGAACGACGTGGCAGTAGAACGGATAAAATGGAGATGGGTGTTATAAGAGGTTGTTTCATATCGATTGCCTGACCGTATACCTCAGGATGTCCATTCTTTACGATAAAATGCATCGGAAATGATTAATTAAATTAGTTTTTAATTATTAATAATAATAAAGTGCAGATCTTTGACACCTGGAGGGCATTATGCTATCTACGCTGGTCCTGGGCAACTTCCATCCACCTCTCAACCCCCAGCAGAGACGCATACAACCTAACCCTGTGGCCAGGGTCGCAATGGTCACTCCCCGTGTTTACTAGGCTATTCGATTATGAGCCAGGTTGCCATCCATGAGCCCGAGACTTGAGCTATCAACGCTCGTGACAATAATTGGAGGTGGCTAAGGCTGATTTGTATCCTATAGTCCTATTCCGACACACTACAAAGCTTAATTCCGTTGTTATATTTTTAGAACAAATTTTTTGACCAATCCATTTACTAAATTTTTATACTTTCTACTAACATCGACTACGCAATTGGTTCCGAAAGGCAGCGGATCACTCTTGTTTATGAAAATACACTCTCCGCTATTGATTTCGTGGAGGGGATTTCCTAGCTGCACTCTATTTTTGACCCGTCTAATGCCGGAACCGTCTTCAAACTTACAGGCGTACCCGTCGGTTTCCGATATTTCGAACAGCGGAAACGGCAATCTAGCTATCAGAGATTCGGCAGTCACGTATCCGACCGAACGCACCGTCGGCACCGGTATCACTCTCCGCACATAACACTCTCTGAATATATTTTTAATTATTCCTATCGCATCGCTGACTTCGCATGCGTTACTTTTTTTTATCTCGTATATGATATTGATCCTACTCATATGATTGCTGCCCGACTCCCTTTCGTTACTGATATTAGCTCTATTGAACATTTCTTGTAGATGATCCATTTCTATGATCGTCTTTGACGAATTTGCACTCTCGACACTATCGACGGATATATCCAAATCGGATTTTTGTCCAATCAAACTGTACGATTCATCAAATTCCATGTTCACCGAAGAATTCGCCGACGAATGTGTATTTTTTTTTATTTTTCGTACGAACGTGTTGTAGCATATCGGAAATAGATGCATTTTTTCCGGAAACGTGACGATCTCCGTCCCCTTACGAATAGTGTGGATGAAGTTCATCAGTCGTCTGAACTTTCCGTTGTGTCCGATTATCGGAATACTTTGAATCGGCCTATCTCCCACTTGTCGCATTGCCGACGGCAAATAAGTCGATTTTGAATAACCGTTGCTGTCGATCAACATTATATATTTAAAACCATCGTCAGAATATTGCAGCAGCATTTTTTTCATTCTCTTCTGATGATTGGGAAGTATGTCCTCGATGATTTCCCAATCCGGAAAATCTCTTCTAATATTATCCATTAATTTTCCAGTGAGTGAATATTCATTGTCTGCAACGGATATGAGCACCACTCGAGTCTTCATTCTCGTGTCCATCGGTTAGCTGAAATAAATGTATTATTAAGGCAACTAGAAGAAATATGTTTTTTACTCATCTCATTAATCTTTTCGGTCCACCTAATATATATATATCACAGAGCCAGTATACCCTGGGAAGGAAAACCCTAATCTGTTGACCAATAATTGGTCTAGTCCCGATTCTTTCGCTCCTCCCTGAGGAGGTCTTTCCCATGATGAAAGGATTACTATTGCGCGACAGGGCTAATAATCACTTGCGACCGGCTACTTGAGACTCGTTTTGGGCAGATGTGCATATGTACGCCTGTGTATATCTATATAGGTGTGTGTATGTGGTCGCTCGCTACTTGTCACTTGTGACTCGCTATAAGCAGATAACACCTTAGAGAAGAAAACAAACGAATACCGAGGCAAACCCCCTCCAACTAGCCTGGACACAGTCGAGAGGGTAAAATCCGATACCAACATGGTAGAAGATGTACGTCCAATGCCAGCAATGGCCAAGAGAGGGAAACTCCTTACAAAAAACCGCATACCAAGACGGCTTGGGTCCCCGCCGTATGGACACGAAAGGGGAGCCCTCACTTCACGTGTGAGACTCAGGTTCCTTTGGCCTCGACTACCATGCGAGAGTTTGATAAGGCCCATACCCTCAGCGGGTGAGAGCCTTGTGGCTGGCAAATGATGAAGATGATGATGCTATGTTCCAGGCCCTAAAAAATTCTTATTACCGTAAGCCCTTCTATAACGCTACCTTTAAATCTCTGTTTTCCACAAAATGCTAACATTTTCAAGGTTCAAATCACATATTTTGTAAATATATAGTCCATTGCCGAGCGAAATAAAGGTCAATGCTCTTTAGTTGAGAAGACGTTTTGTAGGAAACAGCGATTATCACCATCTCGTTTAGGGCTTAGCAACATATTTATGCAAAATAATCGACCAAAAACTAAAAAAATTAGCAAACGAAAGTACGAAGAGTTAGCTAATGATAGACTTACCCCAATTTACCTTTATAATTGTATTTCATGTAATAAAAAAAAATTCTCCGACAAAATTAGTTCAATTTGTAAAAAAGACAGAGGTACCACTGATTATATAAAATAAACTACGATAACATTAATAAACACGCCCAATGCGAATGAATGAATGCAAATTTTTCGTTAATACTAATATTAGAAAATTACAGATTACGACGTACGATTTGTAAATAATTTAACGACGTTAAACAATAACACAAGTTTATTTCCCAATTATAACTGCAATGTATGAATAAATTATATAAACCTGATATGAATATTTCTACGGAAAATCCGTATAATTCTATATTTTCGGCGTAGCTGCCTCGGTATATCTCAAAACGAAATCATTCAAATATATGATTTTATATTAATGACGAAACTCTAATACAGTCATTAGAATGTTTAAATTACCCACATCCGAATTATAATAAAACTCGTTTGAATTTTGTTTTGGATATTTTATTTTAAAAAAATATGTAATATATTTTTTAACATTCTAAATATAGTGGTAAAAACATAAACTTAGGATTTAAGCAATAACGCTTGAACCAGCTGATAATTGTCTAGGAATGTTTGATCTGTTTCATCCGATCCAGGCAACATAACCAATACGTCAGCACCAGACCGGTTCGCCAAACGGCTGCTTATCTGAAAGTAAATAAGATGATTCATTTCAATAAGATAAAAAAAAGAGAGAAAATAAATGATGGCCGCAATATTTGCTGTTATGATATTCAATTAAAATTGTTAAAAATAAATGTTGTTTAAATCAATTACATGATCTCCTGTTAACATTGCCATTGGGCAATCGAGTGAAGGGTCGTAATTAATAACGCCTCTAGCGTAATGAGGTCTTCCGTCCAGTTCTACACGCTCGCCGAGCAATACATTCAATTTGATCGGTCTGCATTTAATCATTCCGCTCAAATACCTCAAAGATGGCATCACGAGCAATTGGCTTATTACTAAAGCCGACACTGGATATCCCGGCAATGCGAACACAAATTTTTTGCAATCGTTAACCGTCAACGATGCAAATGTGGCCTGTTTTCCTGGCTTCATGTTTAAACAACCAAAGTGGATATTGGCTCCCAAGTCGTTGGTCAAAACAGGTTTCAAATAACCTTTGCCTCTCAACGAAACGCCTCCGGTCGTGATTAAAATATCCACTATATTGAACGCCCTGGTAATAGTGTCTTTTATCTCGACGGGATCGTCATTAATTATTCCATAATCGTAAACATTATATAAATCTCTAAAACAAAAATAGATCGTTAAATTATAATAATCGAAAATTGGATATAAAATAATAATCTCACTTGAACAAGCTCGTCAACATTGATTTATTTGAATCTCTTATTTGTCCTTTTTTAAGGATTGGTGTATTTATTGATTGTAGTTCATTTCCAGTAGATATGATTCCGATTACCGGCTTTGCGAATACTCTCACTTTAGTCCTGCCTAACGATGCCAATAATCCAATCTCGGCTGCTCCGATCTCCGTTCCTTTCGGTATAACTATTTCACCTTTCTTAATATCCCATCCGATTTTCCGTACATTCTGACCTTTCCTCGGTCCGACTAATATCTCGATCGTATGTTCTTTCGTATCGTCGTGTTTGATCAATTTTGTATCCTCAATCTAAAATTAAAAATATTTATAATATTCAATTGATGATAAATTGTGGGTAAGATAAATCGTAATTAACCTGAACGACGCAATTGGCACCCTTAGGCACAGGTGCGCCTGTGTTCACGTAAACACACTCTCCCCGTTTTAGAACAATCGTCGGATCATCTCCAGCAGCTACTTCGTAACGTACTATTCTATCACTCTTACCGTCTGTGGATATACAAGCATATCCGTCTATAATCGACGTGTCGAATGCGGGAAACGGAGAATCAGCCACAACGTCTTCATAAACCACAAACCCCATAGAATTCAATATTTTTTTATTATCAAACCCTATATGGTTATTTTTAAATTCATTTATTATCATCTTCATTGCTTCATTAATTTCAATCATTGGATACGGAGAACTTCTATCGCTAAATCCTTTTTCTTGGCATGAATGTGTATGCCCACATTCCTCGATCTTATTTTCTTCTGCGACATTTTGAATAGCTTTATGAGTTTCTTTGATATCTTCTACTTCATCGTTTAATAAATTAATGGAATGCGTTAAAACCGGCTTAATTATGCCAAAACATTCATTCACTACTTTAACGCTATCAGGGAAATTAATTATCAACGTATTTTTCCTGATTCCGCTGACTAATCTCGAAGTCATCGCCATCGGAGTGATTTTCAGATATTCCACCATCAGAGCGACAGATATTCCGTCGGCTAATTTGTCAACGATTTTTCTCGTAGCCTCTGGAGTTACATCGCGATGCGAAAATCCGGTTCCGCCCGTCGTAATAATAACGTGGGCTTTATAAACGTCACAAAAATTGATTAGTGACTGGGATATTGCTTCTTCATCGTTTGATAAGATGTTGTTTTGAATTGTTGCGCTCGGAAATTCTTCCTTTATACATTTGACGAGTTCTGGCCCTGATTTGTCTACGTCCGTGTCAGCACTGCACGTATCGCTAATGGTTAATACGACAAATTTTTCATTGACCATCTTTAATTCGTTTTACCTGAAATGTGTTTTTATTTGTTAAAACAACCGTCGGATAATACATAAATTAACGAGCTATACGAAAAATTGTAATATATTAAATAAATAAATATGAGATGCTGTCAACAAGTTCAACACTATTTTCTGTAAAAATTATATCGAGAAGGATTGTGATCACTAAGTATTTGACATAAATTTCTAAAAAAAAACCATTCCTTAGCCCAAAATATTCATCATTAATAACAACCCTATTGTACAGCCCTGGCCTCATCCAACATCCTTATCTGGTCTGCTGTTACGTCGCCCATCTTCCGGTAAGTTTCAATGATGCAGTGTCCCTCTGTTCACAGTCCAACCACTTCAGCCTTGGTCTTCTTTTCCTCCAGGGACAGGAAGGCTTGTTAACCATAAGCCTTTTAGTCGGCTGACTGTCCCGCATTCTTGACACCGATCCACTGGAATCTGGCCACTCTGGCGACAGCTGTGACCGGTATATCCTTGTATAGTCGGTGCAACTCCTCGTTGCTTCGGACACACCATTCCCGGTCGTCGAATTCGGCTCCAAATATTCGTTTCAGAATTCACCTCTCCAGGATATCCAGTTGTCGCTCATCTTGTTTTATTAAAGCCCAACATTCAGACCTGTATGTTAGAACGGGCCTAATGAGGTTTACATAGAGCTTGACTTTGGTCTTCTTTGAGAGGAATCTCGACTGTAGATGCTTTTGATGTTTAAAGTACCACCGGTTTTCCAGCTTGATTCTCCAAAAGATCAACTAAACTTACTTTTTTAGGCTAGGATAAATGATGTAGTGAATGCTGAACAAGTAGAAATCTGCTAAAATCTGATTGCACACTGTGGACCGTCAAGCATTAGCTCTATATCATGATTAATAGATATGCGAAGAGTTTAAATTTGGATCTCTATACTCTAAAACTCTAGGTTTAAAAAAATGAGTAGCTTTGGTTTTTTTTTTCAAATCATTATTTATTTTATTCTATTCAAAATAGTCCCCATCAGATTCATTAAATACTTGCTCAAGCATTAATTAATTAATTCTCTCATAAATGTTCGCAATATGTCGTGCTTTATTATTTTATTTTATCTTCGGGAATAGAAAGAAGTGACATGGTTCTTTGTCCGGCGATTACAGGGATTGGGCCGCTTAAAGTTGTAATTTCTTCGAATACAACTACAACTATCGTAACATGTACTATCCGAGAGCTAGATGAGGCCTCACCAGATACGATTGAAGTTGCTAGGTTCTAAAGAATAGAACGAAGTAGACTGTTATTATCACTATCTCTTTTAGGCCTTAGCAACATATTTATGCAAAATAATTAAAGAAAAACTGGCTTAAAAGTTAGCTAATGAAAGACTTACCCCAATTTACCTTTATAATTGTATTTCATGTAATAAAATCTTGAAAAATTGATTATGACAATGCTTTGTAAATAATTTAACGACATTAACGATAACACGTTTATTTCATAATTACAATGGCAACGTGTATGTATATAGATATAAACCTGATATGAATATTTATACAGAAAAATAATGAAAATCCGTATAATTCTATATTTTCGGCGTAGCTGCCTCGGTATATCTCAAAACAAAACCATCCAAATATATGGTTTTATATTAATGACAGAACTCTAATACAGTCATTAGAATGTTTGAATTACCCACATTTGTAAATGAATTATAATCAAACTCGATTCAATTTTATTTTATGTATTTTATTTCAAAAAAATAACAAAAATATCTTATATATTTACTTACATTCTAAATATAGTGGAAAAATATAAACTTTGGTTATAAACTTATTATTTACGATTTGAGCAACAACGCTTGAACCATCTGATATTTATCTAGGAAAGCTTGATTTTTTTCATTCGATCCAGGTAAAATAAGCAATACGTCAGCACCAGATGAGTTCATCAAACGGCTGCTTATCTGAAAATAAATGATTCATTTATATATATATATATAAAATAACATAATAACAATAGAGAGAGAAGGTAAATGGCCATAATATTTGCTGTTAAGATGTTCAATTTAAATTATTTTGTATACAAACAAATGAAGTTCAATTACTTGATTTCCGGTTAACGTTGCGATTGGGCAATCGCGCGAGGAGTCATAACTAATAACGGCTCTAGCGTAATGAGGTCTCAGGTCCAGATCCACACGTTCGCCGAGCAACACATTCAGTTTGATCAGTCTGCATTTATTTATTCCGCTCAAATACCTTAAAGACGGCATAACGAGCAATTGGCTTGTTACTAAAGCCGACACCGGATTTCCCGGCAATGCAAACACAAATTTTTTGCAATCGTTAACCGTCAACGATGCAAATGTGGTCGGTTTTCCTGGCTTCATGTTTAAGCGACCAAAGTGGATATTGGCTCCGAAGTCGTTGGTCAAAACAGGTTTCAAATAATCTTTGTCTCCCATCGAAACGCCTCCCGATGTGATTAAAATATCGACTATATTGAACGCACGTGTAAGTGTCGCTTTTACCTCGAGGGGATCGTCCTTAATAATCCCAAAATCGTAAACAGTAAATAAGTCTCTAAAATAAAAATAGATCGTTAAATTATAATAATCGAAAATTGGATATAAAATAATAATCTCACTTGAACATGCTCATCAACATTGATTTATTAGAATCTCTTATTTTCCCTTTTGTTAGGATTTGTGTATTAATTGATTGTAGCTCATTTCCAGTAGATACGATTCCGATTACCGGCTTTGTAAATACTCTCACTTTAGTCTTGCCTAACGACGCCAATAATCCAATCTCGGCTGCTCCGATCTCCGTTCCTTTCGGTATAACTATTTCACCTTTCTTAATATCCGATCCGATCTGACGTATATCCTGACCTTTATTCGGTGCAACTAATATCCTGATCGTATGTTCTTTCGAATCCTCTTGTTTGATCAATTTTGTATCCTCAATCTAAAAATAAAAATATTTATAATATTTAATTGATGAAAAATTGCGGGTAAAATAAATCGTAATCAACCTGAACGACACAATCGGCTCCATTCGGAACAGGTGCGCCCGTGTTCACGTAAGCACACTCTCCCCGTTTCAGAATAATCATCGGATTATCTCCGGCAGCTACTTCCTCACGCACTATTCTATCCCCCGTACCGTCTTCAGAGAGGCAAGCGTATCCGTCTTTAATCGACGCTTCGAATGGCGGAAACGGAGCATCAGCCACAACGTCTCCATAAATCACATACCCCATAGAATTCAATATCTTTTTAGTGTCACAATTTATATATTTAGACGTTTTTTTTTCAAACTCATTTAGTATCATCTTCATTGCATCATCAACTTCAATCATCGGGTACGGAGAATTCCTATCTTTTAATCCTTTTCCGTGGCATGAATGCGTATGACCGCATCCATCAACCTTATGTACTACGCCAGCGACATTTTGTATAGCTTTATGAGTATCTTTAATCTGTTCTACCTCATCGTTTAATAAATTAATGGAATGCTTCAAAACTCTCTTAACTATGCCAAAACATTCGATCACGGCTTTAACACTTCCAGGGAAATTAATTATCAATGTATGTTTCCTGATTCCGCTGACTAATCTCGATGCCATCGCCATCGGAGTGATTTTCAGGCTTTCCACCATCAGAGCGACAGATATGCCGTCGGCTAATTTGTCGACGATTTTTCTCGTAGCCTCCGGAGTTACATCGCGATGCGAAAATCCAGTTCCGCCCGTCGTAATAATAACATGGGCTTTATAGACGTCACAAAAATAGATAAGTGACTGGGATATTGTTTCTTCATCGTCTGGTAAGATGTTGTTGTGAACTGTTGCGCTGGGAAATTCTTCGGTTATACATTTGACGAGTTCTGGCCCTGATTTGTCTACGTTCGTACCGGCGCTGCACGTATCGCTAATGGTTAATACGACAAATTTTTCATTGACCATCTTTAATTCGTTTTACCTGAAATGTGTTTTTATTTGTTAAATAAAATTTAGCTTAATTTTTAATATATTATTCATAGATAACGTAATTGAACATTCATCCATTTCATGAATAATGTTGATGTTAAATTATGAAGACAGGAATGTTTAAGTTTATGATCATGGGAATATGGATAGGACTAAAGAACCTTTCTGAATTTATTCAAAAATGTGGTTGTAGATTTAAAATATTATTTATTAAATATAAAACAATGGATGCAAACTATTTTTAATACTAAATTTATGGTTAATAATACTGCTATAGAGTTATATTGTAGGTATTACATGGAATATTCCGATTTAACTGTTTTATAAATAATAAAAAACTATTAATATCTCATATCAGTATGTGATAAAAACATAAATTAATATTTAAATCATAATAAAATATAAATTCGAGATGAAATTGTTTATATTTACAATTACTTGGTCAGATATTTCAATTTTATTTATAACACGACGATAAATGTCACTTGACATTTGCACAGGTCAGGTTATAACAACATTTTAAACGGCCATTGCCTTATTATTTTTTTTTTAAAAAAAGGACAATATTATACATATACGAACATAAAAGGGGCAATGTAATATTTTTCAATAATATTATAGTCAGAGAAATTTATATCACAATATGCTTTTAGAAATATTATTTAAACGAAAATATTTATATTAATATATTACTATATATAGATAACAATCAGTCATAATATGAAATGTATTATTATTATTGTTTTAATTTAAAATTGTGTATATAAAAATATAATTAATATTAAAACTATTAATGGCATATTAGTCGTAATTCATTCAATAACATATGCACATATTTCAGTTCCCGCTTTGATGACTTTAGATCCTGATGTTTCGGCTGGAACCTCCAATATTGCTTGGACGCCAGATGAGTTTTCCTGCAAAATAATTTATAAATTGCATTAAAAAGCAAGCAAATGCAAGATTTATCTTATTAAATTACCTTATTTTTTAAATATGCAACGGGACAATCGGATGCAGCATTATATTCTATTATTGCGCTCAAATATCTGGGCTCGTGCGTTAATTCAATGTCATCTTTCATCATTACGTTCAATTTTCGTTGTTCATATTCGTTCTTTCCCATCCAATATTTTATGGAAGTAATGATTAACGTCTGGCATATCATAAGCATCGATAGCGGATTTCCGGATAATAAATATATATATTTTTTTTCGTCATTGATGGTACAATACGCAAATGCTACTGAGGGGTTCAAACCAATACGTGTGAAATAAAATTTTGCGTTAAATTTGTCTTTGAGAAGTTCTATCGTGTCGTCTTGATCGCCCATCATTGAATTGTGATTGATGACAATAATATCCGACTCAATCAGATACTGACCGATAATCTCTGGTTTGTTTCCAAATGTCATTCCATAGTCGGTGCACATTACATTGTGTCTTCTGCAATAAATTTGCGTTACAAATGAAATGTATGAAGCAACATAATCAAATAATACTTACTCAAAATATATTTTCATTATTGCATTACTAGAATCTGCAACGATATGTTCAAATCTTTCTTTGGACCATCGATTTACTACAGACATGATACCGACATTTGGTTTGCCGAACACCTCTACTTCAAATTTTCCAATCTTAACCAACAATGCCAACTGTTCCGCATGTATGACCGATCCCCTTTTAATAACAACTTCATTTTTGCCGATATCCTCCCCAGCACGTTTGACATTTAAATATTCTTGCGTAGGAATAACTATTTGAATCCCGTTAATATTATCGATTTCATGCGTTAGTAGTCTTTGGGTATTTTTAAACTGAAAACATAGAGATGATGGACATTATGAAAGTTGTTATGGCCTGATAATCGCCGCCATCATATTGTGTTGAAAACAAGATGGCGGTATTTAAATATATTTGAAATTCATTTGTTTTGATGTTAGGTTATGTTTACATGATTTAAAATAAAAAGATAATTAACCTCCACAACGCAGTCTGCTCCCAATACAAGTGCCTCACCAGCTCTAATGAAAATACATTCGTCCGGGGCTAAGCATCTGTCATGTCTATTGTCCAAGTCCAGTTTAGAGATTATCTTTTTTTGTGAATAGCCATTGTGTTTGAAAGCATAACCATTTTTCAAGGATTCGTCTATTGGTGGATGCGAATAATCAGATCTTATAATTTCAGCTGACAGATGAGACAATGCAGTTATAGTCGGAATAGTTATTATTGTCCTGACACTATATGCATGAAAGACCAATTTAATTAATATCTTTGCACTGTCCATCGAAAGTATAAAGGTATTTGCTAGGCATAAAATCTCTTGCATCACTGGCACAGCACTTCGGACCACTTCGTAATGCTCATTTAGATCTTCATTGCCCCGAGGAAAGTTCACTGTGATCGTTTCATGGACAATTCCGCATATGAGCCCCTCTGCTATCATCAACTTTTCAATGATTCCATATAGTGCCATGGTAGGATGTTCATATACGTGATCTGCCGTGTGAAATTTGATAATAGGAGTGACATGTTTCAAAAATCCTGGTCCACCGATGACCAATATCACGTCAGCTTTCATCTCACACGTGACATGCTCTATGAAATTTCTTATTGTGTCAGGGTTTTCAGGTAAATTGTAATAGATCGTGGCGGAAAACTTAAAATCGTTCATTAAATTTTTATTTAACATTTCTCCGACCACGTCCACGTGTCTTCTTTCATAGCAATTGTCACAAATCGACAACACTATAAATTTTATTTTGCATTTATTGATTACATCGAAACTGAAATTGTATAAATAATCACTGTCACAATTATATGTCAGTTAGTAATCTCAGTAGTAGTCATAATAATCTTCATCGTCGATTAACGTGAGATGAAAACGACTACATAATTTAATTATGTATATGAAGTTACACTCACCGCCAATTTATTGCCGACATTTTGCGTTTTTACGTTATTGAATCGTAACAATAATAAATATGACCATGAACTTCATATTTTATATAAATTATCGTAAAAAGAGAAAGATGTGGCATTTGAATATATTTTTTTTAATTACATAGAATTTTTGGGCCTTAATGCAAAAGTAGCTTGAGCCCCCCTCATTTTTTTAATTTTATATCTTAAAAAAATTAAAACTTTGCCCATTAGAATTTATTTTATAATCCCTTATGATTTTCCCACTAGAAATTAATTTTTATTTTGACTATTAATTTGATATATAACCCATTTACAATATATTTTTAATATTAATGACATCCATGTTTAAACATTTAAAGCCAACAATTAGTAGAAAATGATTTTTTATGTTTGACTGAAAGATGAAAGAATTAAATCTCTGAAAGCTTTGAACACAGCGAGAAAATTTTGATAATTTTGATTTTGATAAAATTTTGAAAAAAAAGTATAAAATTTTCAATATTTTGATTAGGTTTGTCAGATTTTGCCAGCATCTTGCAAGTCAACATGAACTATAGCGGATTTAGCACTTAGAGGCCTCAGATGCAATTTAATTTTGAGACCCCCTCCCCTAAAAATAATTTCCCTACATCTAATTCATGACTTCTCGACTTACACTAGAAATCCAGTTCTGCCAACCTCAGGAATAATCTAATTCTGCCACCTTAGGAGGAATCCAGTACCGTCATCCTTAGGAGGAATCCAATTCTGTCAACCTTAGGAGAAATTAAGTCCTGCGAACCTCAGGGGAAATCTAGTTCTGCCGCCTTAGGAGGAATCCAGTACCGCCATCCTTAGGAGGAATCCAATTCTGTCAACCTCAGGAGGAATCTAGTTCTACCAACCTTATGATAAATCCAGTTCTGTTAAACTCAGTGGAGAACCAGTTATGCCAACCTTAGGAGAAATTCAATCTTGCCAACCTCAAGATAAATCCATTTCTGCCAACTTTTAAGAATGATTTTTGGAAAGTGGCAACACTTACTCGTCTATCCAGAGACATTGTGTTATGTGATATTTTTTTTAAATAAATTCCGCCACAAATTTATCCATGACCACTATTGCCTCAGTGCTCCACTACACTACACAACACCCTAAAATGTGCATTCTAAGCGCATTTTTTTTAGTCCAGGAACTCTACTACTATACCTTAATACAACCAGGATGGAAAGATGCTTTTATCAAAAAAACAACGATTTCTTTTTGGAATAAAACTGTGGGCAGATAAGGTTTTGGTCGGTGAAGTTGTAGACTGTGAAGAATTATCCGTTACAAATGGTATTCGGTCTTCAGGCAATGCAATAAGAAATGAGTTGTGAGGATGTAGAGAATACACTAAATGAATATATTAATATAATCGAACTTAGTACAGAAGAACTTCGACATCTTCAAGATCAACAACAAAAAGTAAAGGAGAAATATTTTTTATGGGATAAAGGATGCCAGGTTATCAATGATGAGTTATTTTAAAAACATCATTGAATGTATTATTCTCCGCAGAAGAATACATTCAAATACAGTAATACCCCCGATAGCGCGAAAGTTGGGAGCGCGTTATTCGAACAACGCGTTATATAATACCGCGTTATATACATCGCGGAATAATGAACCACATACAAAATTTAGGGCTAGGGAGATTTTGCAAAAAAATACTAAGAACAATGTACAAAAAATATGAATCTTAGATGAAATGAAATATTCGGTTGCCATGCATGCGATCGCCGACATACACATATATATCCGCGGATCATTTTCTACATCAGGCGTGAATGGTGAGAAATGTGCCGAACACTCGCACACATGAGGACATGCATATGTGCGAGCGAGATCAACACACACAGGCGCACCCAGCCAAACGGCATAGAGTTTACGGTCGAGCTATGCATGAATAGAATGCGCTCGCGTTATTAGGGTGAATTCGCGATTTATTTTCAAATTCGCGTTATCGGAACACGCGCTATTGGGGGTATTACTCTACATACAATATGTATTTTTTTAGGAAAAAGAAAAAAAAACACTATTTGTTAATATAAAATTTATATACCTAAATAATTAAATAATTGTTTGTATAAATTATTAATACAATAAAATCATTATATTCTTTGCAAATAATATAAATAGAATACTTTTAAAATCGGTTAAATTATTAAAATATTGATAAAATGTCAATAATATTTGTATATAATATTAATAATAAAAAAAGAAAGTGGTCAAAATAATAATGATATAATCGGGGGGGGGGGGTCGTTCATATATACTGCGGAGCTGCAGCACCCCCAAGCAAATTGAGGAAAAATATATTTATATATTAATATGTATGTGTCCATTGATTATATATTATGTGTATGAAAATATAATTTAAATTAAATTTATATTTGGTGTTACGTCGCAAGAGCGCTGTCTGCTCGTCAGCGCTACCAGCGGCGTCGTGGATTGGATGGATGCGGGGCGGCAACGGGGTAGGGGGGTCTCGTCGCTAAGCGCTGTGTTGATTGTTGCGCTGCGACTCGAAACAGTCACGCTCCGTCCATACCGAATCACAATTAAAATGTAGGTAGCGAAAAAGCTTGAACCAATGTGCCCCTCCTTAAAATATTTATTAATCCGATTATTCTCGGTATTTCCAATATTATATCGAATTCATAATGTGGCACTCCGTTTTTTTTCTGCAAAATTATTATAATTAATGCTGGAAATTAACAATTTTATTTGCAGATCTATCTATCTTTGATGTATTTATTACCTTGTTCGGATTTAACAGTTTGGCTCGTGCATAATTATGATTGACGGTGTGCATCAGCGTGCCGAATAAATATTTCGGTTTGGCCTCCATCCGGATGTCCTCATCGATGCACACAGTCAACACGGAAAAGTTGAAGCCATCTATCCCCGACCAGTAGAGCAACGAAGGCACTAATACCAGATGACACGAAGTCAGCGCCGACACCAGATTGCCAGATATGAAGTAGAAATACTTTCGCTTGCTGTTAAAAAGACATGTCCCGAATGTCGTCTGATCTCCAGGCGTCATATTGACGTGCTCGTATACAATATCGCTGGTGTATTGTCCGAATATGATCGACTTTACGAAATCTTTGTCGTTAGTGTCCTCCCTAACGGTGAAGATCAGGATGTCATTATTTCTGAACGCCTTCTCTAACGCTTGCACAACTTCCGTAGTATTTTTCGGCACGAGTCCAAAATCGTTGCAAATTATACTGTGCGTCCTGAAACGTACAAATTAAAATCACTCTCAAATATAATCAGAAAATACGTTTTTAGGTATAAATTAAACGAGCTAGAGCAACATAACCTAAAATATGAATTCAAAATGGCGCTAAAAACAAATGAATTCTAAATCGCCATCTTGTCAACAGCTACACGAGTACTAACGATAATTCATTTGTTTTTAAATGTACATATAAGAAAATATAACTCTAAAAAGCAGTAAGTGTAGTAAGGAACATTGAGTAGAATCTTTTGCTTTCATATAAAATATTATTATGCTTGAGCATTTTAAAACTCATACAGTCAACTCTTCTATAGCGTTTTGTGCTATATTACCGTTCTCTACAATATTTCGTAAACATGTCATACATAGCCGCGCTAAATAAAGATCAATATGTTATACAGTCAACCCTCCTATAGCGTTCACTTCTATCGCGTTTTTTTCTATAGCGTTTGCGGCGGTTTTTTGTACAGCGTTCCCTCGGCAAGAGCGTTATTGAAAATATAAAAATATATATTGCTTCAAATCGCAAAGAAAGTTAAAAAAAACCTAACCCCAAATTTTGTATGGGTGCCTAACTTTCTAAAGCGTTTTTTTTCTATATCGTGGTATCTGAACGTTATAGAAGGGTTGACTGTATATTGGTTTCGTTCAATTTACAAAATACAATGAAAAAAAAACTAACACCAAATTGTATATGCCTAGTCTTTCATATGGTGGGTTTCTATAGCGCGGTCCCTATCTCAGCTCAATAAGAGGGTTGACTGTACATCCGATTCTCTTTTTGCACGAGGACTACGTTCCAAAAAATACTATGTACATTTTTAAATTTGAATCGAATAAAAAATATGTTTTTTTTTAAATATTACAAACAAAATATTAACACTAACCATTTTATTGAATCGTGTTGCATCAAAACGGCCTAAAAATATGTCTCTTTTAAATAGTTGCTCATTATAAAATACGGTCTGCTGAAGTAAATGCCGTATTTTAATATTTGTCATGAGTTATAAATTGTAACATATATAAATACAATCCAATTTCATAATTACTGACTCAAATACAAAAAAATACATAAAATTAAAATCAGTTATTTAACCTAGCCGTGCTATTTAGCACCTCAAGATTTTGGTTTTCCTCAAATAACTCTTTTAATATAAATCTTAGATTTCGCAAACATTTTGTATTCGTATAAAAACGTCTAAAGAAGTCAATATATTGACTTGAAATGCTTGGGGTATATTTCCCATTATAAATAGACCCCCTTCGGACGACGCGGTTATTTTCGGATTGATTAAAATTGAAATACATGATTGTTGTCCCCTTATGGTTCATTTATATCGAATTTCATTCACACATCACAAATATAAAAATGAAGTTGACAAACTGCACAATATATTAAAATCATAGTTTTTTAGGAATACAATTCGACATTGAGAGTAAAAAATAATAAAAACACCATAAGGGGCTAAAAATCACGTCCATGGATTTTAAAGTCATAATACTTACGCAAATACATTTTTAAAATTGGATATACACACTTCTCTAATATGAATATTGTTCAACTCGAATTCAGTCACCAATCTCAGATCATGTCCGACGGACAATAAACCAACGCAGGGTTTCGTATAAATCAAAACTTTCTCTCTCTGGAATGTCGTCAAAGTGCTGATTTCATTATGACGAATTTGCACACGCGTCGATATAATAATATCATTAGTTTTAAGATCGGACCCCTTCTGTTTGATATGTTTGTACTTTTGTGGTAACACTCTGGGCCTCACGACGCCACCACCGTTCGAAACATCTGCATCTCGTATCTGCAATAAAAACGATCAATAAAAATATATTTATTAAGTGTTCATATCCATCGATTACTCACTGGTATTATGCAATCGGCTAAGTGAGTCACTGCTTCTCCCTTTTCAATGTAATAACAAGTGTTTTGCAGAAGCGTTGTTGAAGAATCTCCGCGTGCATTCTTCACGATGATACGTCTTTCATTTAAGCCGTCTTCTTCAAAGCATGCATAGCCATTTTTCAGACATATATTATATGCTGGCACCATTCGATACGACATGACATTCTCTGCACAGACAAATCCGAACGAATACGCCGATGGAACATAGATAACTTCCCTAACAGCGTGTTTGCTCAATATGTTTTCGGTGAATGCGATCGCTTCCGTGACCTCGATGATCAAATAATATGATTCTTTGTGATTTATATGCTTTGGAGGACTGAATTCGAATATGGAGCCGAACTCCTCCGGGTGTACTATGACGCTTTCTTTTACGGCCAGCTCGTGAAGGATCTGCAGAATCGGCTGGATCGTCTGTGCATACTTTTCAGCCACTTCTCGAGACCACGGAAAGTTCAATATCAACGTCTTACCTCTGACACCGGCGAACATGAGTATGGCATTCAACTCGTCCTTCTTCGCGATCATCGAGGAGATCTTCTCGGTGACGTTCAGATCTATAGCCTTGTAAGTAGCGTCGGCTATGATGCTCTTGCTCATGAATCCAATACCGCCGACCGTCATTATGACGTCACACTTGACAACGTCACAATAATAAACATAGGAATGGCTGAGGCATCTGTCGTCCTCGATCAAGCCGTGGTACTCCACGTTGCACAATGGAAAGTCCTTGTTGAGCTGCCTGATCAGGCTCAGAGTGGCGTCGAATATTTTTTCAGTGAACATGCTGTTGCTGATCTCCAGCACAATGATCTTCTTCAGTCTGTAGCCACCCTCGGCCATTGTTAAAAATTTTGATTTTCGCATTTTAAACGAGCGAGAAGATCCAAGGACACAACACAAAACGAATACAAATGACTGTCGCGCTAATTACCCGAAATAAATATCGCATTTATTGGCCATGCACAAAATCGAGCGAAACGTTACAACAATTTAATTAAAAACTAATAAAGGAAACGATCGTTAAATAAAAATGCGGATTTATTAGTTGAAACTCATATATTTAGCAAAAAAATATTACACAAAGCTTCTGATTTTTTTAGACGCTGACTTCTGCGTCTTCATCTTTAGCATTTTTACACGATATTTAGCTATCAAATTCCTTACTTCGACTTGTTTCTCTAGTGGCAGCATTCCAATCAGCTTATTCAACAGCTTATCAGTTTTAATCTTCTGCTCTATATCCCTTCTGTGTATAGTTTTGGGGGTAGTATGTGCTTTTGGCCACTCGTTGCTGTGGACATAGCCCCAATCGCGGCTAGGAAGAGTTCGATGTTCAGGCGTTTTACCATCTTTATTTTTTTTTCCGCCAAATTGCTTATTGATTAGCTTCATCAGCATCAACGGATTGATATAAGACGGCATTCGGACCGAATGATAATGCTTAGGCGAAATATTGATCCAAACGGGGGCATATCGTCTCACCGGCGATATTCTAGTAGGCAAAGGTCTCGAATATACGTCGCCATTAAACAAACCAGTCCTTCCCTCAGTCGTCTGCAATTAAACAACAATATATATCATAGACAACAAGCTATGCGCAAAAGGGGAGCGCGCGGTAAATAAATAGATTGTCCATACCCCCAAATAAACAGACACGATCCACAACACACAACACCACAAATGCTTCATATCGATTATTCAAAAAATAATAATAACAGCGTCTGCGAGTGTATAGTCCTTTCGCGGTCCAGTTAAAATGAAAACTGATGATAGAATCCATGAACGATCGGTGAATCGGCGATTATCAATCGTTCGAAAGGTCCCATGAACACGTAGAATCATATGAAACGAGATCATTCAATGAGAGATAATTTTTTAATGAACGTGTTAACACAACAATGATACGACACGTGTCTAAAGATGCTGAATCTACATGTTGATTACGCGCTGTAAATCATTATTATTAGCAATCAATCGATTTATTTTGATCTATATAATGATAAATGCCACCTTGAATTCATCTTTTTTAAACTAATACTAATCTAGATATATTATTGAGTAGACATTAACTAATTATAGCATCGAATCTATAGTTCTGTCATAGGATATAAATCATAAAATAAGATAATCATATAATTATTTCATTATTTAGCAAATAATATATAATATTATCTAATTTTCTGATAATAATAATGTAAATTGGTTAAACAGTTATTAATCGCCGAGTCAACTGTCGATATTTTAATTAATATAGCGACACGTTTTATTGATTATATACTGATTATTCAACAATATGCAGAGGCGCGCCGTCCATATGGCCAGATTGTGCGGCGCACACAGGCCCCAAGAGGGTAAAAATTGAAAAATATTCAATATTAATTTATTAACTTTCTTAAAATCTTTTTCATAAAATGTTTATTTTATTGTAAAGTGGGTGAGGTATAGAGGCCCCAATTAAGGGGTCCTCAAGTTATGCACACAGACGCCGGACACTGTCGGCGTGCCACTGATAATGCGTTAGGATAGTATTAAAACAATGCATTTTTTAACAAAATTTATTTAAAATAAAATATTTCTACATACAATAATTCATTATAACTAATACATATGGCTTATATATATCCTCTCATCACCCTAGGACCGTATACATTGTGATAAACCGGGTTAACGTTGAGTCGGATTGGATTGTGAACGTGATACGGATTATATCTCGTTGCCCCAGGTGCTCTGTGTACGTTGCCGTTGAATAATCCCAATCTCAGTGATGATACCTGCGAATACATCAATATTATTATTCATTCATCGATATAAAGCTTTTCTCGGACGCATATAACTACATAATTACTCACGCATGATATAAACGCTGAGATAATCAAAAAGATATAGATGAATATGATCCTCCACGGCAATTGTCCGGTCATTCTCGACATATTATCGTAATACTGCACTATCCAAATATGTGTCTCCGATAAGATATTCTCGTAACAAATGGTACGTATGCTTTTCAGTAATATATTTATGCAGAAATATTCGCTGAGCGCACGTAATTTTTAATAATTATTCAAACGTTTGCCAATTGTTTTTGTTATTAAATCACGTTCGGTCGATGCAATCTAAATTTGATGACGAATATAATTTTACGAACGGTTATATATTTTATTCCATTGACTTCCTAGTGATAAATATTTCTCAAAATAATATTTAATCTAAAAAATATACCGCAACCCTCTTCTCGCCTGATTTCAATGATTTTACTCATATTGATCTACATAACCTAAAATATACATACATAATCGATACTTCTACCATTGCCTAGAAATCTTTCTCTCGGATTTGTCTGTATATATTTAATTATATATATTTCCATGTTAGATTTGATAACGTAAATAAATTAAAAGACGGTCGTATAAATAATATATTTATTCTTAATAATTTCTACATTAAATATTCATTGAAAAAAATCGGAAGCTTTTAATCTATTCCGTTTCGGAAGATTAATTTGAAGTAAATCGTCTGTCAAATTCTTCTTAGATTTACGATCGTCGCCATGACCGGACAACAGCGGCGTGTCTGGTTTCCGTCTCGATACAACCGGCGTTCCCGATTTTGATTTGCAATTTCGTAATAACGGCGTCAATCCTCTGGTTTTAGTTCCCGGCGTCAATTTCGGACTCGGAGTTCCGCTGAAATGCTTTTTCAGTTGCGTCGTCGCAAGCCTTTGAGCTGCCGGAGACATTGATGCTAATCTATCTACGGTAGATCCTGTCGTCATTCGCGGCGAAGGCCTAAATATATATTAAAGAATACATTAATAGCGAAACAATACGATTATCTATTATTAATTAAAATAATACAAAAAACGTACGATAGCATACTCCGTTTGGCGGCTTCCATCGCCTTTTGCTTTTCAGCTCTGTGTCTTTGTCCGGCTTTCTCCGCTAAAGCTAATGCTATCTGTTCTCGTTTCGATGAAACGGACATTTTAAACGATGTGCCTGAACCTTTCCTTAAAATTAACATAACCGTTAGAATTATTTCACAAAATACGAGATTTTATTAAAAAAAATTAATAAAGGTTTTTACCCGGGTAATGGTGTATCACCACCGTCTAATCTGAACGGAGTGCCTTCGATCTGTCCCCATGTCATCAGAGGAGATTCACCGGGAGCACCCGGACATGGTGATGGAGTGCGTACTAAGCTATGAGCCATTGGCATAGGTAATAATCTCGGCTCATTTTCTGCAACATAAAATAAATATTTAGAACGGATTAACGTCGTAAAATATTATAAATACAATTAATAATTTACCCGTCGAAGCAGGGAATCCGGGATTGTTAGATCCGAGTCCTTGTTTAGATTTGCTGTCTAGGAGAGTGCTGCCATCGACGCCGATTCTACCACTCAAGATTTTTTCCTAAAATTCATATATTAAATATAAGCATAATTACAAATATTAGGAGTATAAGAATGAGAGTTCATTTTTTTAATGAACGATGTTAATGGTCGATAAAATTGAATCGATGAACGATGATAATTTTGTATTTTTACATAATAGGTGGACTAGACAAAAATGTAATTTTTAAATGAAAGAGACAGATCGAAAAAAAAAAAATATCTTCTTGTTACATCGATACAATATATTCTCCTTCAACAGACACAACCTATTTTACAAACTTTTAATACCGTAAGAATAAAATTTAATAAACCTAAATCCCAAATATCCCTCAAAACCCCCTTTTCACTCTTCTAATGTGCAAATTTAGAAGATCCTAACTTAGGACTATACGGATGTATGTAAATAACAGTTTTCTTTATTTTTAGTCATCTTTGATGACCTTTATTTTTAGTTATCTTCGATATATGCGATTGGGTGTTATCGAGTTCCTATAAGATTGAATGAAATTGAGATACACCGTGGTTTGAGACAGGATGATGCTCTAGCATGTTTGTCGTTTAACATCAGCACTCAAAGGTGTAATAAGGGACTCCTACATGGAAACAACTGGCAATATTCTTAATAATTTGGTGCAGCTTCTTACCTATCCAGACGGCATAGACATTATCGGCAGATCTTGGGCGGGTCTCAAGGACGTATGCCAGCTAATAATGAGAGCGGCGATTGGCATAGGACTAAGGATCAACGAGACCAAGACAAAATACATGCCCATATGTTGAGGACGAACCCTTGAACCCCTGAGATACAACTTCGAGGCCGTCCAGGAATTCACATATCTCAAGTCACAAATAACAATGAAACCAATTTGGAAGTATGAAGAACATCCATGTTGGCAAACCGGTGCTATTTTGGACTTTAACCGCATCTACGGTCGAGATTCCTCTAAAAGATGACCAAAGTCAAGTTTTACAAGACCCCAATCAGGCCCGTCTTAACATACGTATCTGAATGTTGAACTTTGACAAAACAAGATGAGCGACAACTGGACATCCTGTAGAGGAGAATTCTGAGACAAATATTTGGAGCCATATTCGACGACGGGGAATGGCGTATCCGAAGCAACAAAGAGCTGTACCGACTTTACAAGGATATACCGGTCATAGCTGTCGTCAGAGTGGCCAGATTTCGGTGGGCCGGCCACGTGTCAAGGATGCGGATAGTCAGCCGCCAAAATAAAGGTTATGGTCAACCTGTCCCTGGAGGAAAAGAACACCAAGGCTAAGTTGGTTGGACTATGTACAGAGGGACACTGCATCAATAAAAATTACTAGAAGATGGAGCGACGTAGCAGCAGACCAGATAAAATGGAGAAGGATGTTGGATAAGGCCAGGGCTCTACAATAGGGCTGTTGCGCCTATGATAATGATGAATGCTTAAGCCAGGGCCAATGATTTGAACACAGACTCGGTAGTCGTCGGATAGGTTTTCTAGGAATACTACGTTTTTGGATTGAGCACAGTAATATAGGCCAAATTATTAGCGCCTGTCTCAAAAATTGGGCTTTGGTCGATCCTCTTAACATGTAAGGGTCCTGTAGCAGGATCACGTCCAGTTTTCTGGTAGTTATTACCAGGGACAGGTCTGCAGTAGACACGCGGCTTCTCCCATCACTAATTTGTCCGATAAATATCCTGATAAATAACTCCTCTTCTTTTTCTCAATATTTTTCTCTAAATAACATTTTCCAAATATCAACTCTAGAAGCTATAGGAGCTCTAGAACTGTTCGAGCTTATCAAAACCCAACAATTATATGGAGAAAAAATATAAACACGTCCGATATTTTTTCACCTATCCGACAACATTTTACTTTGTTTATAAAAATTTACAGGTTTATAGGCAAAATACTCGTTTAGATCATTTTTAACATCGTAATGTTTTAAAAATTTTGCCATTCAATTAGTGTTACAGACCCAGGTTTAGGGGCTTCAAAATAAATTATACCCTTGCAGTCCTACCATGCAGACAAAGGATTTTTTTTGTAAGGCTGAGCTTAGAGATTAGTATTTCTACCTGACTTTAATTCCCATCGATTTTTGCAATAAATCCTTATTCCATTTTAAATGTTCACATGTGTTCTTCTGACCGGCTAGATTCTTTTCACTTACCTCATGAAGTATACATTTTCCCTGATTCTACACCTTGCCGATTTTTTTAGAATGCTCTTGAACATGAGTATCTGAGATTTCTAGCAACTTTTTTAATAGATAGTTGGATTACTCTTAATTTTGAAACCGTAAACGTATTAAAAACTTCCATTCTTTCCAGTACACCTATTATTACTTGATTATTCCAAAATATAATATGGAAAAAGACAAACCTGACTTTTAGCAATTCGCGTGATTGTTTCTTTGTTTTGTTGATAATCAAACGGATCTGCTTCCATCCTTGTATTGCCGTGTACAACTTCCTGTCGTCGCATTAAAGCGTCTTCGGGCGGTGGTTGTCCATCGGGTACATACATAATATAATTTTTAGCTCTATAACTCCATGTATCCAACTGTTAATCACATATAAAAAAAAATGTTATTAATATAACAATAAAATAAATCATAATCGATATATAAATAAGATGGTGACCTCTTCGGGTTTATTGGATTGATCGGCTTGCTGTTCGATTGACGGTACATTTGAAGCGGTAATTTTTTGTAACTGACTATCGTATTCTATCTGTAATTGTTCTGCAAATTTTGCTTTACTACGATTTCCCATATCTTCCATTAAATCTTCAAAACTATCGTTATCTTCACTAGTATAAGCCGCTAAATACGTATCTAAAAATATAAAAATCAATAAGAATCGATAATATATAATAAATTCGTTAATTAATTTATACCTAAAGAATATTTATTCGAAATTCCCGATTTAGATTTATCGCTACGAAAAGAATTTACGCTTCGCACGGATCTGTTAAATTCAGAGTTGTGTCGATCCAACGGATCTCTGGATAGATTTGTAGGAGTGCCCGGAAGACTATTATGGGGTGTTTCAAATGTGGCGGGACTCGCATCTGAAAATATACATATATTAACCAATATTCTACATAATAAATAATATTTAAATTAGTTAAAATGTATATTAAATACATCTCTCGGTCGGTGGTCTTTGCCCGCCGCTATATTTTATATATAATTCCCGTAACTTTTGATGATCTTTACGTTCGGTGGCATCTAGAAACTCGTTTTGAGCATTTAATTTTTCTAAATCGGGGAAAAAATCTCTTTGTATAATTTTAGCCATTTCCTGAAAATTAAAATATAATCAATCAATTTATTATAATATAATTAATAATCTAAAAGTAATTTATTCATTTATCGTTGAGTATCCCGTATTAAAAATAATAAGACTAGTATAAAGGAAAAAATTTCAAATGATCGTCAATTAAATAAAGAATAACGACACAGGTGTATCAATTGAAATACAGATATGATATAATTTTTGTTTAAAAACAATGGGAAATGGTTTGATGCATGAGAATTATTTATATAAATAATATCAAGCATATGTCTCGACGATTCCCTTTGATTTTTTTTTGTCGACATTAATTCCATATTAAATGATAACTTTATACATATTAAACATTATATACTTTCTAACTCTATATGTTTCATTCGAAATATATAATTGTTTGTTATTATTAACCGCTCGTACAATATTTTTAATAAATTATAACAGATGTCAAAAACCTAACCTCAACGTATGTATCCTCATCGAGTACTCTGGCTTTACGCTTTATTTTTCTGATGGGCGGTACAGTCGGAGCTTTAAATAGTTCTAGATCCATACTCATTTTGTGGAGTGCATTTAATGGCCTGGTAAGATTGGTTTCCGTCATTGTATATAAAGAATTTTGACAAACGTCACAAACGCGTCAACATTGATAGGCGAGCGAACGAGCATAGACAACCAGTGCTGCCAGTAAAAAATAATAAACATGCATGATGTGCTTCAAAAGAAAAGCAACTTTATAAAACAAGCATATAGTAAGTAATTCTAATTCACGCGATGGTTTTAAATTGGCGTTCACATTATTTTTGGAATAATTGTCTCTTTGGAATTATAATATAGGATATGAACAGACGTTGAATTTAATTAAAGCGCAATGGAATACTTAACTGATTCGAAAACTTTCAATCGGAGTAATTGTTCCCTAACCAAACATCATTTACAAACTATTATGTTCAATATCAATCTGGTAAAAATTCAAACATTTAAAACTAATTATTAGATCTAAAGATGAAAGCGAAGCCATTAGAGAACAGATGAATTTATTGGTAGTGCGATATTTTATTTTAATTAAAAATTTTAATCAAAGTACATAGTAGTGTATTATTATTGATGATTTAATATCAATTAAAAAAAAATGCTTTATTATGAGTTATTTTTTTGAGAGATATAATTTAGTTCTAGTCATTTCTGGATGCTTTTTCTTCCGCTAAATGTGAGGACAGATGCTCTCGGAAACTCTCCGGTAATCCCCTGTTACCTGAGATACCTATTACTCTGCTTAACCACTTAGCCAACTATGTGGATATATTTGATAAAAAATATTGCCATTTTGTTGATCTTTTATATAAGATTTTATAATTTTATATTTACTAATAAATTAATGAGGGTATATTATTTACCACCTTATTATTATCTTATTACTACTTTTATTTATATGTATGTTTTCTTATGTGGTTATGTTAGGTTAGTCTGTAATACTAATCACGAAACGTTTTTAAGATAATTAAATAAATCAATTAAATTTTAATATGAATTTATGTCGGAGAAGTGTTGTTTATTAATTGCGAAGATGAGCGTTAGGCGGTGTTACGGCCTGGCAACACCGTGAATTCGGTTGTGGCCGTTTGAATTCGAAGAGCCGTCAGTGCAAGTGTTGTCCATATTCGTGCGATGGAGGCGTCGGGCGTTCGCGTGTGCGTGCGTGTGCGGCCGGCGAGCGGGACGGAGGCGGCGGCGCGGCTGCGGAGCGTCGTCCGCGTGCTGGACGCGCGTCTGCTCACCTTCGACCCTCGCCAAAACGAGGAGCCCTTCTTCTACCATGGCACCGCGCATCCTACGCCCTCTTACCTGCGCAAGGCCAACAAAAACATGCAGCTCCTCTTCGATCGCGTCTTTGACGACACCGCCTCCAACGAAGACGTCTTTGACGCGTCTACGCGCGACCTCATCGCCTCGCTCATGGAAGGCTACAACTGCTCCGTGTTTGTGTACGGGGCCACAGGCGCCGGCAAGACCTTCACCATGCTCGGACATCGTGACATGCCAGGCATCACCTATTTGACCATGCAAGAGTTGTTCCGCGCCATCGAGCAGCGCCGGGACGACATTGAATTTGACATCTGCGTCTCTTATCTCGAGGTAACCGAGCATGAATCCTTATTTTCATTTGCGCTTCATATAGCATCCCGTATACTACCTACTCATCTCATAATAATTGTTTAATTGATAACATTAGATCAATAAATATTAGAAATTGCTATTGCTTGGTAATAACCCTAACAGATTTGAATACCTAAGCTGTATACCTGGATCGACCAATTGTTCCTTTGTTAAAATTATATACAACTTGAGTAAATGGATAACTATAAACGTTCTAAGGAAAGGATTCTAAATAAATTTAATACGAATGAATGTTCTGGAAATATCAACATGGAAACCCAACGGAGAAATGTTAATTTGTTTATTCGTTTCAGATTTACAATGAAAACGTACAAGATCTCTTACAACCTTCGGGACCGCTTCAACTCAGAGAGGATCGTAAATATGGAGTGCAAGTCGCCGGATTGTTCAGTAAGAGTATAAATACTGCTCAAGACTTGCTCGATATGTTGGATCAAGGCAATAAAAATCGTACTCAACATCCTACCGACGCAAATGCCGAGAGCTCCCGCAGTCATGCAGTATTTCAAGTATGCATAATTCCATAACAATGCAGTTTTAATTAAATGAATATTTATTTAAAATACGTTCCATTTCAGGTCTACGTAAAGATGAGGACTAAGGCAACTAATCAAGCAAAATTGGTAAAATTATCTATGATCGATCTCGCAGGTAGCGAAAGAGCTTCGGCCACCGGATGTGTAGGAGAACGGTTTAAGGAAGGAGCTAACATAAATCGGAGTCTACTATCGCTCGGAAATTGTATTAATAAATTGGCCGATGGATCCAAATTTATACCGTACAGGTATAGGAATGAGTTTCATAATATTTTTCAATGATTTTATTATTATTCAATAGCACAATCTGTAAACTAATACAATATGTTGCTTTTATCATAATTATTTACATGCAGAGAAAGTATCCAGCGAATCTATCTCAAAAGCGAGGTCCTTATTCAGGCTTTTTTTTTAAGATATCAAATGTTCTTATCTTTTTTAAACGCCTCTTCGTACCTCATAGTTTTCTGAGAGAGAAAGAATATTTATTTAATCAAAAAATATTACGAATTACAAAATAATCTCTATAAATTCTCGGAGGGGCCAATCCTAAATGCTAAATCCACCACTGTATGAAACTATATCTTATTCATTTTTTTCAGAGACTCGAAGCTGACAAGATTATTAAAGGATAGCCTCGGTGGAAATTGTCGCACGGTCATGATTGCCAACATTTCTCCCACGATAGGATCGTACGAGGATACATATAACACTTTGAAATATGCGACACGAGCTAGTAAAATACAACAAAAGATTAAGAAGAATATTATTAATTGTGACGGTCATGTTGGCCAGTATATCAAACAAGCCGAAGAGTTGTCACTGAGGGTCGCTCAGCTAGAAGCCGAACTCGCTCGTTACAAAGAAAACGGCTCCACCGAAATATTATCCAACGAATTCCGTGCGTATTTTATTATTTTATGATTCCGACGAGATTGCAACGATATTTATTGCTCGCTTATTTTTAGTTAAGCAGAAAAAAATCTATGTCAACCGCTTGAGTTCTTGTGCAAACGTTTACTTCGCTAATATAAATAATGTATTAAAAAAGAAACAAAAGCAAAGAATTCTCATGGCCAGGGTCGCTCACAAGAGAAGAGCGGCCATTTGTCTCGCTACTCTATGCTCTAAGGTCGCCGACAAACAACTAATGGAGGTAACGATCACACGATATTGCAACAAATGTATATTATCGTAAAATATAAACTGAATAATTTGTTTTTATTTTATTTTAGGCTTGCCAAAAAGATCTTGCAAGACTAGAGTTGTCTTCTTTGAACCTGATGAATCAATCGGAATTGCTGCAAAATGAATTAAAAGCGTCGTTAAATACGTTGAGTGCTTCGGAGAGGGATTTTACCACGTTATCGGCGGAGGTGTTGTCTGCAAATAATTCTCTCGAATATTTAGTGAACGAATTCAATTATAAACGCGATATTATTATATCGGAGGGGAAGAATCAGCACTTGCTAGCAATCATCAATTTATTGCACAGCGAAATGAATAAATTAAATTCGTACGTCCAAAATTCGTCGGAATTGCTCAAAAAATATTATATGAGATTTAAAAGCCACGAAATGTTCACGTCCGTTATGTACAACGAATACGACGAAATGATTCGTCAAGCGAAAAGTTCACTGGCCGTCACGTGGGATGATAAAAAGGACGACGATGAATGCGTCAATTCGCTGTATACGTTCATAACGGATCTGAGCATCGATAAGCTGATCGATCTCCCGCGCTTGTCCACATACAAAATCGTCATAAGTCCAGAGGGCGGTTGTTTATATAACAAAGATAATAAAGATATTGAGGAGATTGCGGAATCTCCCTCCGTTCTTCCGATTGAAAACAATATTAATTCGACATATGTCGAAGACGTCGTCTCCGTAAAAAACGATTTGCCGGAGATAGACGACATTGAAAACATATTCAATTCGAGGAAACGCAAGAATCCCGATCAGATCAATCCAAACTCGTTGAATTCTACGTTCGTGTTGAACCAAAAAGAAATTGACGAACCGTCGTCAAAGAAAATCGATCTGACGAAATCGTTTAAACCCAAAAAGGTGTTATGGGAACGAACTAATTTTCCGTCGACTGATAAATGTGAATATTTGTTTATTTAATTAGTTATAATTGCGATATTTAATCGTGTATTTATATTAAATATTATTTTTAGTGCCATTGGGAAAAGTTCAACCGACGATTAATAAGATAACTCCGTTTAAAAGAACGATTGCTATTCCACCGGTAAGCCGCGACGCTAAATCTGGATTTGGATCTTCTGCCGACAGATTCCATCAACCGTTGCCAACGAGCTCTAACGTTCAAGGTTTTTAATTATATTCGTTATCAACTTAATTTCAATTTATTCGATTTTAACATGATCTCATTTCAATAGTAGGATATAAGACCGTGAGGACCAAGAAGCGAACAGCATTAGCCGCTACTGTATTGCCATACAATAGACAAGCTACAGCATCAAACGGTCGACGATGAGCCGCCTTCCGTCCTTTCTTATTATGACGTTTATTAATGAAACTAAATAATGTTTAGTTTCATTCATATATTAATTATTGTTAACATGTGGGAGTTGCAATGATATTTTTGAAATCCGCTGTTTATAACGTCAGTTCATGTGGTTCATCATCACACTCTGACAGCATAATATGCCAGTATTAATTTGTATATATAGCTTGCTTTTATCAAATAAAATTTTATGAGAAAATATTTTATTTTTTTAAAAAGATTTTAATTAACAAAATATAAATTCGTTTAGCTTTATTATTTATTGTAATTATTTAATAATTGAACAACTCAAAATGAGTAGACTATTGACGCATGTGAAAATTTTTATCTAAGATAATTTAGTGAATGTATTTGGCAAAAGGTACCATTACGCTAATTTCCATCGTTGGACGACAATATTATGTAATTTTGTATAATAGCATTTATTGTATATTGTGTTTTTTTTTTATGACAAATTTTGCATTGTATGTAATGTTTTTTAAATAATTTCTATTGATATAATATTTTTTTATGATTTAACATGCATGTTTTATTAAATGTCTTATGTATATGTACATACATTTTTTTTATTTCACAACTCACTTGATCACAAAATTATAAAACTCCTATCCATTCATCGTATCCGTCAAAAATCAGCAACGTATAATTATACACCGTCAACTGATCATACATCAACAGGTAACGAGTTTAACAGGGATCGTCAGATCCTGAGCAAACCCCTCATATTATTTATTCTGTAATGGTTTAATTTCACTAAGCTGTACGGCGACCTCGCCTCTCAACGCCATATTGATTTCCTCCAGCGTCTTTCCTTTAGTCTCCGGTACTTCAAAATATATAAAGAATATACCGACGATGACTACTCCGGCAAACATCCAATACACAGTAGAAGCGCCCAATCCGTTCACCATTACATGATATGATTTCACTATTGCAAATGTCATAATCGCTCCGAAGATTGATCCGACTGCTGAAGCCGCACTTTTAACGTTGTTCGGAAAGACCTCTGATTGTAATACGTAGGGTAAATTTCCAATACCGATCGAGTAGAATACAACGAAAGCGAGGATTCCGGCTATCGGTATCCAAGACACTCTTGAAAGTGTTTCAGCTGGAATCTGAGCAACGTCTTGCAAATAAAAATAAATGCCAATCGTTACGAGCGATAGACCAGCTCCTGTCGACGACGTCAGTAGCAGCGGTCTTCTTCCCATTCTGTCAACGAGGACCATTCCCACTAGTCCTTGAATATATATATAATTTAATATAAAGTATATTTAATTTATATATATATAAAATATTTTATTTATTTCAGACCTGCTATAAGCTGAACAACTCCGAATATGATGCTGCCGAGTCCTGACGATAATGTCAATCGCATATGTAAAAATATGCTTTCTAAATAGGTTTGGATTACCATTCCACCAGATGCTATTTGCACTATTTTCAACCCTATAATAATTTAAAAAATATTATTTATTTAAGGTGTTTTCATAATTTGTTTGTGCAGATTGTGTTAGACGTCTATTTCAGCTATTAATTGCTAACGAAAAATTGTTTTAATGATAAACGAGATCGAAATGCTGAAGTTTTAATACGAAGCGAGCCTTAATGAAAATAAATAAACATAATATTAAAGATTTCGAACGATGGCTAACCTAATACGGTCATTGATTGTGTATGTGTACTTATCAGATCTGAGATATATTAAATAATGATAAACCTCCGATGATTATGACTCCTTTTCTGTAATCATTTTTCGTTAACAGTTCCATTATCGACGTTTTTCTCTCCATATCCAATTTAATATGCTTTTGTATATTCATCAATTCATCTTGTGCGGGCTACAAAATAAATATAATGTTTATATCGGCAGCACATTTTATTTGTTATAATAATTATTGATTCAGTTAAATTTTATTACTTTATCTCAAAAACTTTGATCTAATTTACCTCGATAGTTTTCAAACGTTTTAATTTCATCAATTCTTTTTTAGCGTTGTCGATGTCGTCTATCTTCAAATAATAATACGGAGATTCCGGAATCCAAGAGCACGCCAATAGAATGACCACCGTTATACCCAAACAAATGTAATTTAGGGTGGAATACGAGACGTATGGACCGATGGTGTACATGAGGAGATTGCCGAAGATCCACATCGTCATCAGCAGCGTGCCGAGCGCTCCTCTGATTTTTTTATCGGATATTTCCGCCGTGTAAATCGATACAATCTATAAAATAAAATCCATATTAAATCAAAATTTTGATACGAATATTAATTGTAAATTTACCACTGTAGCCACCGCTACGCTGGCTCCGAGGAGGAATCTCGCAATGCACAGTGGCCACGGCGACTTAACTAAAGCGACCATCAACTGCAATTATATGAACATTTCACGTAATGAAATTGATATATTAAATAATATAAATACCATTGAGATTATTGTGGGGACGTTTGATAAAATTATCATTTTCTTTCTTCCGACAGCGTTTGTGAGATATTGGCTTACTAAGCATCCCACAATGGCTCCAGCATTGACGAGCGACGCTACCCATGAACATTCTGCCTGAATCGTCAAACCATTTGATATTATTAACATAAAATAATAATCATTCGGTTATATATAAATAATACTTGCCTCGGTGAACACGACTCCTGATTCTCCGTTTAATAGCTTCGGGATTGCTGGCGAAGACCATGCTAATACCATCCCTTGCGGAATAATGGTAAGCGCAGCTAAATCCCGGATGAAAAATTTCTAAATTTATTTAATTCAATATTATTGTATACACAGATGTTATCTGCACATGCTAACATTATGCAGGGGTATTCATTTTTTTCACTTAAATAGTCAATAGTATTGAATGCTCGGTATTTTTTTAAATTTATTCAAAACATGTATTGGCAATTACAGCTAAATATGAATCACTTAATTATCTATTTTTTTTTTAAATATTGTCTGAATGTTAAGAAGATAAAAAATATAAATATATTAATACTTGATTATCTATTTGAACACTTCGTATACTTCCTTATCAATTACATGTATTATATAAGAGATATATTTTGGAAATTTTTCTTGTCTCGGTCTATAATTTATGTGATGGATGACCTCTAAATGTTGTTTGTCGTAAAATTGGGCGGAAAATTGCGTTATATCAGAGCAGATGTGTTCTAAATCAAATCCTTACATAAATACCAGTAATAGATAATAAAAGTATGATTTAGGATGACGTCGGCTCATTCTGTTAACCTTTTAAATGTAACGATAGCCACAACTGATCAATATGATCATGCGATATTGACGATATTACAGAATCGTTGCATGCCAACAATTTTAATAAAATCACTCCAATTGACATAATGATCTCGTATCGTCCGTCTCTATTATAAATACATTGCCAATTTTTGCAAACTCTCGTGTATATCAATAATCTATAGGAAATATATGTTTAGCACTTTTATCTGACGATAAACAATAATACTAGCTGTGATTATCAAATTGTATGTCTACGTGCAAATTTATATAGCTAATCTTTAAATTATAAAATATATTACTAATTTATAATCGGAATTGTTGATACACTTTATACTACTGTAAATATAAGAACCATGCTATCAGGTTGTTCGGAAAGTAATTTCGTTATTTATGAAAGACGATTTTCTTATTGTGAATAAATATTTTATTGTCCATTCTGGTCCAATACCTTTTGCCATCTTTCTGGCAGCGGCATGATTCCACGCTCATACGATTTTTGTTCTTTTCTGACAAAAAACTGATTCAAGTCATTTTGACCTCCTCATTTGAAGTAAAGGTTTTACCGTCTAATAAAATTTGTAGAGACCGGAACAAATAATAATCAGAAGGTGCCAGATCTGGAGAATATG